>JXOR01000205.1:0-169767 GCA_001014335.1 Coboldia fuscipes
TTGGGCAGGAGACGTCAGTAGCAGGATGACCACCGCTACAGTTAGGACATTTGGCTTTACCCGAGAAAACTAATTCGCCGTCTCTGTTGGGTTTCATCTTTGGACATTTAATATGCTCATGCGATCCGGAACAGTACTTGCAACGGGAAGGCATGTAGCAGTTAAGCGCGCCATGTCCAAACTGACTGCAGTTGCCGCAGATTGTTGGACGACCAGACTGTGGAGTAAATTTTTTCCATTTAACTATTGTGTTAAATATATGTGTGGTTTCGAAAATGAGAGTGGAATCAAAGTCGTCTGCACTTTTGTTGAACAGGCATAAATAATTTGCTTGGTTTTCGTATCTGTTTATTCTTGTTGAANATTATCCCTAAGTTGAAATGAAAGTATTTAATAAAAATAAAAAAAAACTAAATAAAAAAATCCAGTTTATAACAATGATAATGGGTTAAAGTAAATCCATTTGAAGCCTAACAAGATAAAAACAAACAAAACCAAACCAAAAAAAACTGAACCAATTAAAATAAGATAATTTTGTTAACGTGAATGACCATCTAGTTTTCCATATGGAATATTAATCTGTATGTGCCATTAGTTTTGCAAAAGAAGTCATAAACTAACAGGTATTTTTTGTTATTTCGTTTTCAATTAATTTAATTAGCTGTGAATAGATAACAAATTCAGGAACGAAATTTATTAAAAATAAAGCAAAAAAAAAAAAAACAAAATTAAAACCAGAAGAAATAAACACGAATACGATGCGTAATATAAAATGAAAACAGATTATTTCACCGTCACTTTCGATAAAAAAAAGAGTTCTCTTTCTCATCATTGATATACATTGAATTTTCATACCACATTACCTGTCAATTTATAATTTTTACATCGAAATAAAAACGATTGTTTTAATATTTACCATGAAATTGAGTGAAATTTAGTCATTAACAAAAATTCATTGTTAACAAATTTCATTTAATCATTAAATGAAACAAACATTGTGGAAAAACAGAAAACGATGAAAATTCATAATATAAAATAGACACATTATCTTGTCATTATCACCTGGCCAATTTGCTACTGTCGATCGATAAGATCAGTCTACTTATTATTATTTGTTTCTTTCTCTCTTTTTTCGTTATTTTGACAATCTTTTTCTTACTGTTACAATTTCTTTACCGAAAAACCATATGTGAAATGTGAATCTCATCAGATTTTCTTTTTCAACGAACGATCACTTGGGAAGTGAGTGTTTTGTCAGGCCTAATCAATCTTTTTCAATATCAATGGGTTCATGGTTAGTTTTATTATTCAAAATTCAATTCCATTCCAATTTACTTTGGCTAAATATTTAAAGTGACCACACCAAAACAGTAAGTGAAACATTAGTTCCACACATCATTCATGCAGATGAGTTCACTAACATGATAAATAAATCTTCACACACATAACACTTCCCGGATTACAATTATCACGTCAGCCACATTGTAACGCCCCGTTAACATTAAACGGTGAGAAAAGTGTCTATTGGACAATCAAATGGAACAAATAAAAGAAATATTCAATCGAAACCAATTAATTTACCTTGAGAATAAATTATCTCGTAGATGCATTGCAAAATTTTTTTTGTTATTTTCGTTAAAATATTTGTTGAATTCAGTAAATTTAATTGTTTTTAATAACAAACAAATAAAATATTGAATTACAATTGCTTCTACATAAATATTACCATTAACAGTTTATATGGGTATAATTAGGTACATAATCCAGATCATGAGCTACAAAATATATCGAATTTTGATTATATGCAACACGGAATTCATTCAATTTGCGAGTATTTAATGACGATTTATGCAATATTACTATTTCCCACTATGTTATTATAATCTTATATTGTAATAATCCAAAATAAAATAAGAATTACAATATAAATTGTAATTTTAAAAATCGATAATATGATTTCATAGATCGCTATTTCTCTTCTAGTTTTGATCTTATTGGTATTTCTGTAATAAACCTACTAAGTTTCATACAAATTCACAATGAAGTTTATGTGGCTCAGTAAATTGTAATAAAATATAAAGTTAACATGATCTACTTGCATGTTGTGTTACAACTTTAATTCAATTCTATTATGTAGATTTGCCGTTATTGATTCAAAAGTAAAATTTAATTCATCTGTTCAAAATGTCTTACGGATACCTTGGATATCTGTAGCAAATACGACTAAGTTTGGTTTTTGCTATATTTATAATGCAAAATACAATAAAATAAAATCTTGTCCACACCTTTTGCCAT
Organism: Coboldia fuscipes; assembly: GCA_001014335.1. Classification (NCBI taxonomy): domain Eukaryota; kingdom Metazoa; phylum Arthropoda; class Insecta; order Diptera; family Scatopsidae; genus Coboldia; species Coboldia fuscipes. The sequence goes on from JXOR01000205.1 coordinate 2,296, forward strand.
AAAACAAAATGTGAATCAAATCAATTGCAAAAAACTACTAAATTTAAAGCGGCCGGCACATTTTACCTGTGCTATGGAAAATGAAAGTGTGGGACAACCAAAAGAAAAATTAAAATTTTTATTTTTGGCATCTCTTTGGGAGTCACTGGTGCCCTCACTTTTAATGTTTTGATTAGCTTTTTTCCATCTAACGGTTGGACATGGTTAAACGTTTGGCCATACAACACCAAATCGTTATAATTTTTATAAATGAATGTTTTGACTTTGCCTACCCCATTTTTACATACAATTTACATTTTAAAAACATAAGTTTTATTATGCAAATAAATGAATCACGTAATGTTCATAGTTATGTATTAAATAATTTGGTTTTTATTCATTTTAAATATTATCTTGACCAATGTTAGACATTATAAATATGCATAATTATATGAAAAACTTTAAATTGCTATAAATCATTTTTGTTGTAATATTTTAAATTAAACTGTATGAAAAAAATGTATGGAATTATCACACGTACCGAATTCAGTTAACATGTAATTAGTTATGTTTTCATATGTTTTCGTGCAATGCACTTTATGTATGGTGTATTATTGGCTCGAGGTGCTACTACCATTCACAATCATTTTTTTTGTGTTTCTTTCAACTCTCAAGCATTTTTGGGAGCACCAAAAACTAAAAATTATAGTGGCCTGCTGCCGATCGGACTACATTGAATTTATGGCAAAAATACAAAAAGTTCAACCACTACGTTTCAGATGGCCGAGTTAACCTTTATTCATTAATCATTTTGAATTTAATGATCACAAGAACTGACGGTAATCGTTTCATCTCATCTTTTACACTTTAAGTTTCTTCGTGTTATCATGAAGAAGGCTCAAGAATAAGTTCCATTATTGATGGTCAAACATGAATTCCTTCTTTAATAATTTATGATTTTCTAAAGGTCAATTATATCTGCACACTTTACATAATCAATTTCCATTCATAATTTTTTTTTAATAATTTTGTTTACGTGTAAAAGCACAAAAATCCCATTTCTTTGAATTTAATTACGTTAAAAATTAAATCCTTCAAATCTTAGATAATTACACTTTTAAATTTATTCAAAACAACACTAACGGAAATAATAATCATTCAACTAACGCCATTGGATACCACATTATGAATATTCGCACAGTTATTGTTTATATCCCGCAAGGTGTGATAATAAAATTTCATTTTATGTTACATTGAGCATATTAACTAAATAGAATAACTAAATAAAAGAAAATAATCATCTAGAGTCATAACTAACTAGAGTCATATAAAAAACATCTTCTTTCGATTACCGTCACATTTTATTGAAAATAGTCAATTAAGATGTCATAGTTACCAATCGATTCATATTTTATTGCATTATTTATGCAGAGCGTATTTAGTCACTATTGTTATAATTATATTTCAATTTAAATTTAACCGTGGAGTCATTTAACTGGTGTGTAAATGATCAAATAATTAACGTTAATTAAAATTACATCATAAATGATAATACCAACCAATAATTACGTTTACTTTAAAAAGCAATTGGCAATTTATATTGAGCGACAAAATGTTTTCACTTACTGGCGAATTAACAAAATAAAGCAAAAATAACGATTAAGGTCTTTGACTCGAATTTGTCTTCATCTTAACAATAGTACTTAAGGGTTTGATTTATTCAACCAATTATGTAAAAAATTGAAAGCATTAATGTGATATTCATTGTTTCATAACATCGTCAGCCCAAGCATTTTTATTTTACCAGTTTTATGCACTCAAATGTAGACAATCAGTCTCATAATAAATCATCAACACCAAATAATCATACAGTTACCAGTGTTGATGTGAAACAAAATTAAATGAATTCGATGTAATGCGTACCATGTTGGAGATCAGTCGAGTTTTGCTTGATTAACTTAACCGAATATCTTTTAATTTTCATCACCAACGGTCTTCTTGGCCCCCAACATTAAATTTCTTAACGAAGACAAATCAGTTTAATTAATTGAATAACTCATGTTTCACTGTATAATACTATTGTTCATGGGTCACCAATTAATCAAAATACTGCATCCACCTGATTATCTGATTCATAGGTGTTCTTCTTTTGTAGCCATTGGGTCTACTTCTGTACCATAATCAACTCTTTGTATCATCATGTTATGATTTTATTTGGAAAACATGATACTTCTCATTTAATCGGTTATATGAAAATCAACACGATTTTAATTCAAAATATCATTCAACTGTGGGACGTGTTCAATAATTTAATGACCAATTAAAACCGAAAAATCTCTTTAATATCTATGCCCCAATAAATAATCTGATTTGATCTGATTAAAATTCAATTAGCACTAATGGATTTACGGTGAATCGAGCACTCGTTACAATATCATTATCACCTTCAATAAACCTTATCATACGTTTGGATCAAATTGCAGTCCCACATTAAATATGTATCAATGAAAAAAATTTCATACGAAGCCAATGTAGCATATCACAAATTAATTATGCAACGAATAGATTTTCTCATAGTCGTTATGTTTATGTCATACAACTGATAACACACTTCGCATTCAGCAACAGCATCTTGATCATAATCACTTCCACTTCATACTGATGAAATGACGATGTCTTCTGAACGTTGAAACTAATTCACATTAAAAATCATTTCATTAATAAATCAAACATTTTGATTGAGTTTGACTCTCTAAACATTTAAAAGATTGTGTGTGATGAACACTTAATAGTTACCGATAGATTACACAGAAATAAAGAAGAAACCAAATATAGATAGAGTTGTGATATCAAAGAAGGAGAAGAGAACTATTATCATATTGATGGCACAACTAATTGCTCTTCAACGTTTTTCCTTTTGTCATTAATTACGTTAATTGCTTTATGCAAATTACTTAAAACATAAATAAATTCTGTATTTTGCGATATCAATACACATTAAGTATTTAAAAATACCTACAACGGTGTATCTTATGACGTTTTCTTGCTTATAAAATCACTGTTTCATATATTCATAGCTTGTGAACCACATAACCATACATCTTCGTCTCATCGATTTAATTTTAAACCAACAACATCAAATCAAACAGTGCCTCCTATCAATGTTCAGCACATCATTAGCTGGTTCGTGTATGTAGAGAAAGGCAATAAATCACAACGATTGAATATTAACTGAATTTTTATGATCATAAAGTTTTGTCAAATCCAATATGATTATGGGTACAACCATACAGTTTATAAAACCGTATAAACGAAATGGATCTTTTTATCATTAAATGAAATAAACATAAAAAAAACAACGCTATTCGATTAGTGTCTAATTTATGATTATATTGGATATACTGAATATAAATATGATATGGTAAAACAATAACACTATATTTAGCTGAGCTGATCGGTATCGACATAACATTATCATAATTAAAATTAGAATATGAAAAGGTGCAAAAATCTCATCAATTACATCAAAAACATTAAGTATAATCCCCACAGCTTAGTATGGATTGTATCGATCACATCACAGACTAACTATCTGAACCAAATCACATCATCACCAAAATATCAACATTTTTACTATATTAAATCCATAATCCGATGGCGTCTTCGATGAGAAAATTAAACAAGAGACAAGAGATGATAACACACAAAAAAAAACACAACTAAAAAATTAAATAATAATAAATACTTCTCATTAATATAACTCACGATGGTGCAAATTAGCACTTCAAAACATAATGCTTTTTTTCTCAGTTTTACTATTATTATACGAAACAAATATTTAATGGTGAACAACATAATGAGATTCCTTTTTGTTATATTAAAACACCTTCGATTATTATCCCAAAACGAAATAAAAAAAAGACTCATTAAATGTAGTTGATGTTCATCAATTTTATTACGTGTGTATTTAAGGTGTTAAACAAATTGAGTTGTGCTAGGCTTAATGTCATCTCAATGAAATAACAAAACAAGTAAAATTTCAACGAAAAATTATATTTTTACTCTCATCGTCATGGCACCGCATATAATAACAGAAAATAAATGAAATTAACATCATCTCATCTCTTTTATTTCGTTCATTAATCGTTCATGTTAAGTATCTGTTAGTTAGAGATGAATAATATAATTAACATGACAATGGACAACCACTTATTTACATTCTGATTTATTAAATAAATATTGTAATAAAATTTATTATTACGATCTCATCAAATTAAAAAAGGCGCGAAATATCAATAAATGTCATGTAGTTTGAGATCATTTACACATGAATTATGTTTTCATTTTAATAAAGAGTGACAAAAAGACAACAACGTATAACCGCATAATAATCACCAAAAAGAAAGAAAAAAAAAATACATAAAATTGTGTGTGCAATATCCGATTTGCTGACGAATATGGTAAACAATGATATACTCTTAAATAGGAATTAAGTGAAACAGAAAATAACAAAAAATAAATAAATAAGATTGAGAAGAAATGAAAGGTGTAATACAATAAACATTAAACATATTTACACGTTTACAACATTTAAAATTAGTCCGTAATTTGTAGTGATCATTGAACAGCATAAATCAATTTAAAATATGCCACGTATTTTTATATTCAAATTGAATGGTATGAACATTTATTATTTCACGAGCATACACAACATTAAGATCTTGGATGTCACATTAATTCTATTTTATTTCAAGTAATTACTTATCGATATAATTGAATATTTAAATATTTATAATACACTTGAAACTGATGCTTTTAACTACGATATCAATACCAAATACCATAAATGTGGGAGCCCATTTCAAAAGTACTTTTGACAAGATAAAATCACTTCCATGTTTAAGTTATTTGACAATCAATTTTTATTAAAATACCATTTACCCTGGTCACAATTTATATCTATTCAGTATATTCATGTTCCAATATCATTATTGTTTTACCTCAATGATATTTAATGTTACACAGTCTTAACCAGTGACCTTCAGTTTTGTCTTGAAATCCGCATAAATATCACAGAATAATTGTGTGTCATTATGAGAGCAATAATAGTAAATCAAAATCAAATATTGAAATATGTAACAATGTCTGTATTTAATCGGAAAAATTAATTGTTTTCTGGTTAGACGATTTTTTTATTGTTTTTTTCTTCTAACTATAATCCACAGAGTCTTAGATTCGGTTATTAAAAAAACAGTTCACCGTAGTTCCATAGACCATATCACCTGGTTTTTCTTTAACAAATAAAACAGATTAAAAAAAAAAAAAACGGTCATACGCTATAACATAATTAATGGATAAAATTTAATTTAGTTCAAGTTTACACTCTCCAATGATTTTTATGGTTCGTACAGCACAAGTGCACATAAAATAGATACAGAAAATTAAATGAATCAGATATCTTAAGTATAAAAATCAATTAAATCAAACCATATTTGGACTATTTGACCACCCATTTAATCTAAGAGAGACTGCCAAAAAAAAAAAACAACAACAATCAAATTGAATCTCAGATGTTGTTTTATATGATCACAGCGCAACATTAATTGCTTTATATTCCGATTAATATGATATAGTCATAAGTGCGAACAGGTTTAAATAACACCACACTATAGTCTTTTAATTCATAAAAGTAAAGAAAAATACAATTCAATTGAATAAAATTTACGATTGGCTTTTAATAAACCGATCTGGTATTATAAACAGGTGATTGTAATATTAAGTAAGATTACGTTTCTTACGTTTTTAATGAATTTTTTTTAAAATAAAATGATATTCGAATTGAATAGAAATAAACAATCTTATGTATCTGAACCATTCCAATTTCCATAATTTAGATTTATTTATTATTTTTCATATATTTCATTCAATAATAACAATTAATTTATAGTCATTGGAGTTTACGGAAATTTAAATAAAAACATTAATTATAGTCTTATTTTCATTTAATGAACTCCACAATCCAATAGGGCGCTATCACTAAAATCCAGTATAGGTAACAAATCAACAATAAGTGAAACGTTTATAGGTAAATACACTCTCTGTTTCATTTAACTGACTTTATTGTGAAATCTCAATGCCGAAGGGATGCGTAACATAAACGATTACTTCATAAATAATTATTATACAATTATTCAATGGATTACACCATATAACAGAAACAAAAAGAAAGAGATAGAGATGTATAAATTGAAACACACTTTTGCTTTCCATTTAATTATGTCGCATTGTGATCATTTAATTCCACTATTAATAACATTTTTTTTTTATTTTGATTATACAATTACCGTGGCACTGTAACATAGATAAAGCAGCATAAAATACCTCAAAAACCATAGCTTAAAATTTAAACTGATTATGCTTTAAGCTGTAAACTGTCTTGTTTCACCGTATTACTGTGAAAATATTGACCGAAATTTCTTCTCAAGCAAATACTGCTGAGTTATAACTACCCATGAAAAAACATCATGTTTTTTGCTCAGCTCAATACAACATTGACTGACGGGTCCAATTGAATTGATCGAATTTAGATCAATTTTACCAACAATCAAGTAGTCGTTCATTTACACTACTCTAAGGTCAATAGACGATTATTCCAATAAAAACGTAAAAAATACAATTTCCCTTTTATATTTGAATGCAAAAATCTTATAAGATTGCATAATTGATCAGATTAACTCATAAAATCAAAAAACGAAAAAAAAAAATAATTTTCTCACACACAATTTGCTACAGACAGGTGAAAATACCACAACTCAACGTAGAAAAACCAAATCAACAACTTAAAGAAAATTGTTTTTAGCTAATGCATTGTGTTACTGTCTTCGACACTTTAAATTCAGTGTAAAATTTTTCAGTAATTGAAGAATATAATCGGTTATTCGGATTTAACTTGAATCAAATCATAAGTTAATAATGTTCATGTATTATGTTTTATTTAAAAAAATCATTTGGTGTGCTAATGATTACATGATTACATAATTGAAAAACGATTATCAAATTAATGGGGAAACATATGAAAATAAAAATACAAAAATTAACTGCCTAATTCGTTTAAATTAATGATAAACGTTTTGCTACTTGGGATACAAGTAACGTAGTGTTATGGTCCAAGCAATACTCAATAGTAAAACTACTAATAATTCAATGGACCATAGGTAAAGAGCTCGTTTAAAATCATGTCAAACAACATCCATTTCGTTACTATTTGAAAATTCAAGATTAAAACATTCCCCCCCGAATGAGAACCTAAATAACAAATCATAACTTAAGAAGTGGTTTTCTCTAAACATCAACATTCGGTACCATAATAATTATAAATCATAGATCAAGTGTACATAAAATAATTCAAATATACGCACATAATCACCCAACTATTTACATTTTATCTACTCGAAACATTTCAAGTAATGGACAAACACATAATTGGGATTTAATTATTTGCTGAAGTGAAATTAGCTATAAATTAACTTCCAGTAGTACTGTATTTACTACGTTCCTCTATATAAGTGTTCATTATTCATCTTTACATATTTATAATTTCCATATAATCAAATTTATTGCATGTAGAAACTGTTCATTTCAAATTGGTTTTTCGCTCTGTCTTCTTTAACACATCGAACAAAAATTTAATTCATCCATGACGGGTCTTCCAATGATCAAATTTAATTACGAAGACTCTTTTTTTCTTCATTTTGTTGCTATTTTAAACATCATAATCACCAAGTCTCATGGTACATTGTATACTTACTACTTGAAGTTTTCTTATAAAAATATTTCGATAATGATTTTATACTAGATGAACTCAAATCATTATTATCTATCTGTTAGTGGTTTCTTGTATGAAAAGGTTATTACCACAACAAGTGTATTTGAATTTAACTTTTCGTTTGCATTAAAACACAAAGATTGAAGAAGATAATTACACGTAATCGATTTTAACTGTCTGCGGATAAATTAAATATGAAAAACTTGTGTTTTCATTCAATCACACTAGAAAACTTTAATTTTTTTCAATAATAAACTGCTGGCCAAATAGTTTTATTGTGCAACCAAAATTTGATTTGTTCTTCCTTCCGTAGTCTTAAAATATTTTTGTTAATTTTATGTATTTTAACAAAGTGACCAATTGAAAGTAACACGTAACATCAAGATAAGCATTAAGGTGAGCATTTCAAATCAAATTTTGTTTTTTGTTTTTTTGGTGATTATTTTAAAAGACCTCACATCTAGTTGATTTATAAATGAATATTATCGCTTTTTTTCTTGTCTGAATTGGTTGTCTTTAATAATTGTTAAACGAAGAAAAAAAAAATGTGAAATTTATTTGATTAAATTTGAAAGGAATGAAAATAACAACATCGTTTTACACTTGAGAAGTACACAGTGGTAATAATGTTTTGGTTATCATGCATATCGAAGAGATGCAGCAATACGATTAAAAGTTTTGTTTTATTTCTTATGAAATCCATTGATCTGAGTTGTCCATTACGAGGGATTGGATTAAGAAAATACTTTGGCTTTTATATTGGGTAAATTGTATTTTAATATGTGATTGTCATCTTTTAATATGAAAATAAACAAAACAATAAGAAATTTGAAATGTAATTCCGCATTTACATTCAATTTTAGTATATTAATATGGGACCGTGGGTCTTAAGAGGATGAATTAGAAATTTCATAATTCCCAAAGATACTTATCGTCACTTATTTTTGTATTTAAAAGATTTTAATTAGGAAATTCAATTGAATTTGATGTCATATGACAATTTATTTTTTTTTTACTTTTATTGAACAAAAGTCTTACCAAAGAAAGACATAAGAATCTTCAATTTTAATGCTAAAAAAACATAATAAATTGTTTTGTATTAAACAAATATAACGGTGAATTGTGAAAATATCCGTTTTCCCATGGATCTTATTACTATCGATTTTTATATATCGATTGTTTATAATCGAATCTCAATTATAAACTCTTTTGTTTTTATTAATTAATTTCTTTATATTTTACCAAGATTATGGCTAAACCTTTTTTACTGCAAAATCAGACTTAATGGCATTATGCGAACACAAAAACTGAAAACAAAAAAATAATTGCAATTTTTATGTAAACCATTTACGCAGTTTTTATAAGCCATCGTAAAACCATTATGATTCGATTAATCATAAGAAATTAAATTAAATCTCGTTAAGTTTTGGTGTTATTAAATACCCTAAAAAAGACCGAAACGAATTAATTATTTTCGTGTAGTTAATAAATTTGATTAATAATAAAACTTCTTTTTCTTTATTTTCTTATTTACAGAGAACAACAAATATTAAATGTATTCGAAGTGGTTGTCTCAACGTTGGAGGGAAAACTTCAACGTATCGATAATTTGGACAAAGCCGTTGAACATTTAATGCGACGCGTTGAATCATTAGATAACAAAATAGGTGACAATATACATAAAACGGATTCAGTTATAACAAAATTAAGAAATTTAGATAATCGTATTACAATTGATACCAATGATGAGAGTGCTAATAGACCAATTAAGATATCAGCTACCAGTAATGTTGATTCACGTTTAATATCATTAGATCGTAAAGTCAGTGACATTGACACGAAATTGGAAAGCCTTAAAACACAAATCGATAATAATTTTTTGGCAGTAGATGATTTTAATGCGGAGGCCAGCGAAAAGAAACCAGTTAGCATGAATGTAGTTGATATTACGAAATCAATGGCATCAGAAGTAATTGGTTATATGACCACCGAAATGGGTAATTTACGTTCAATTACCGAAGGTATTGATAAGAAACTTCAATTCCATATAAATTTGGTATCAGAAAATATATCCCGTATGTTAAGAATGATTGGTGATGTACATGAGGCAATTGTTGATCAAACTGAAGCAATTCTATATAATTCAACTACGACAACAGCACCAATTATCAAATCAAATAAATTAGATGTATTGGTGAAACAAATGAAACCAATAATGTCCGTATCAGAAAAAATGGATGAAGTATGGGATGTTGTTGTGGGAACAAAGAGTTCCGTTGACGATTTGGTACCAAAGAGTGATGAACTCTTGACCCAAACACAACGACAAGAAAGAGCAATCGGTGAAATCCATAATGACCTTAAAACGAAAACGAATTTAATTATAAATAATTTGGATATTGTTGAAAAACGTTTAAAGAAACAAGAAGATGATGTTGCTGTTTTAGCCCAAAGGCCAGTACCAGCTGAGCTATTAATGGACCCAACAATTGATCGTTTAGTTGAATACGATCCTATCAGGTAAATCTTGAATTTTTGTTTAAATTTGTTTCTATCAATTCATTTTACACAGATGTGTCTATCTCACTCTTATTAACATTGATATTTTTGGAGACGAAATACTTGAGTTTTATGCTGGGTGGCTCTTTTAATTTTCTGTTTATCACCTCGTTACAATCTCTTAAACATGACATTGATAAATAAATATTGTTCCATTGTTTAGATATTCGGTGGACGAAGAATTTACGGAACCAGGTGTCCATACAACACCCTATAGTACGACGACCGTATCAACAGCATCTACAGCAGGTACAAGTACATCGACCACACCAACGACACCTGTTATTGTGGCCGCTATAACAGCACCAACAACCACCGCTAATATACCACAATCTATATTACCAACAGCCAATAGTAATTCATCGACCAGTAAACCACCATCGCGTAAGGGTGGCATAATCTTTCCAAGTGTTAAGAATAAACCATCTGTTGTTAATACAACATTTACCGCTGATATAATTGGTTTCAAAGACATTAAGGTAATTCAATTTAATACTTTATCATTTCATTCATAATATCACAAACAGATACGAAAGACTTCAATGCTTATTGTCGGAAAGTTCAATAAAATTTAAATGTTTCATTCTTTCGTTCATTTGTCTGATATTAAAATAAAAAACATTCAGAGAAATTTCGTTTTTGAGTAACATTGTTACCAAAAGAAAATTATGAACTACAAAAAGTAATAAAATTGAGAAATTGATTCAATTGACTCGTAAATTATAATTCAAAAAAACCAGAGGTAAAACGACGAGTGCAAAGTTAATAATAACTTGATCAATCGTTGAGTTCGACTTATTTTTGTTTTTCTTTTCTTATTTAATTATCTTGATTTAAATGAAAATATCGATTTTATTATTAATGGTCACAATAAATGTTTAATATTTCATCTGATTCTTATTTTTATTTTATTTTATTAATCCAATTTATAAAACATAATATTTTAATATAGTTATGATGTGTGTATATGTTTTTGTTGTAATGAAAATAATTTTCTTTTTTTTTTTTTGATTTTTCTTTTATGATTTGTATATTAAAATCAATATCACATATAGGGATATTCATGTATTGATCTGTTAAATGCTGGCATGAGGCAATCTGGTGTCTACTATTTACAAATCCGTGGTACAACATACTGGTTTTTAAAAGTTTATTGCGAACAAGAAATTGCTGATGGCGGTTGGACGGTAAGTCATTTAGTAGTAGTAACAAAAAAAAAACTCTTTTATGTTTCGTCAGATTAATTGATGCCTTTTAACCTGAGTGATTAAACGTTAACTTAATCGATTTTTATAATATTTTATGACGATTTTAAATGTTTTCGTTTCAAAATGAATTCAATTTTATAAGATTTTTTTCCTCATAAGTAAATGAGTAGTCACTAGTCACATTACGGTACCATTTTTGGGATGTCTTGATTTTATTGTTTTAAGAAAAAAAAAACAAATTGAATCCCAATCAATAAATAACATTTAACTGATGTTCTGATTTAAATGTATATATACAGGTAATCCAAAGAAGAGATGATTTCGGTGAACCACGGGAAAATTTCAATAGAGATTGGGCCGATTATAAAAATGGTTTTGGTGATCCAGCTAAAGAATTTTGGATGGGAAATGAAAATATTTATATGCTGACAAACAATGAGGATTATGCTCTCCGTGTCGAATTGGAAGATTTTGAAGGCAACAAAAGGTATGTGAACATAAAGTGAAGTTAATTAAATCAACATAATATTTAACATTCACTTTTGATTGTTTCGTTGTACAGATACGCACAATATTCACACTTTAAAATCCACTCTGAAGCTGACTATTATAAATTGGAAATTGATGGATATGAAGGAAATGCTGGTGATTCATTAAATGATCCATGGTATGGATCAAACAATAGTCCATTTTCAACATACAATAGAGATAATGATCGAAGCTCATTGAATTGTGCCAGCATGTTAAAGGTGAGTGTCGCCATAGTTCATATTTGATCACATTTTATTGTTAACTTCGCTAACAAAATAGTTAATAATGCATTCTCATTTTAATTTTTTGTCAATTTCTAGGGTGGATGGTGGTGGAAATCATGCGGCCGAGGTTTGAATGGTCTTTATTTACATGATCCACAAGACTTGACTGCACGCCAAGGCATTGTTTGGTTCCGTTGGCGAGGATGGGATTACACTCTCAAGAAGGCAACGATGATGATCAAACCAATGATGCGGCAACAATCGACAACATCATCTTAGTTATTAAATTAAATAATCGTTAGCTTTTACTTTTACGTAGGCAATATTATTATTTGTTTATTTCTCTATTTGAATTTGAAACAGCGTGAATATTTCGTTAGGTTCATTTTAGTGAAACATTAAACTCATTATCATTGACTTTCTGACCGGCCCTATTCACTGTTATCAGCTAAAAATCGCACCATCCCGATCTCTGCATTACTGAGAGATTGGAACATGTTATTTAATCGTCCACAAAATACAGTATTATTTTGGTGGTGTTTGACTTTTAATTGATCTTAAACAAATTGTGCTCTTCTATTCGGATTCATTTTTAACGCATAATGATGAACATTTTGATTATCAATAGAAATGGAATTATATACCTGCTGTCAATACCATAAATTCATTAACATAATATTATGTAAAACACATCACAAACATTTCATTAAACGGTAAGTTATAAAATCAGTAATACTGATCATCGTATCTCTATATTTCTATATCTTTCATCATCTATCAAATAAACTGAAGAAATATGAGCATGGACTAATGTTTACCATGGAATCGTATTGTAATAATTATAAATCATTAGTAATTAGGTGAACGAATAAAATTAATTTATAGCTAGAATCTTGTACGAATTGTTTGCCAATATTTTATGGCTGATTGAATTGAATGGAATCGTCTTCATGGAATTGGATAAGTTGTTTCTTATGATCGCATATAGGAGGCGCAACCGTGGCTGGGATCACCATTTTATCCTAATACAATTGCAATGATCCCAATCCCATTAATTACGTCCAAACATCCAATCTGGTCGATTCTATTCCAATTGGTCTGTGGCATGAATGCAATAATAATTTATGAGTTCGTACAATTTGTAAATACGATTTGTTTTAACTGTACAGAATTATGAATATTTTTTATTGTGTACAATGTTTACCTTCTTAATGTTTAGAGTCTAATAAAGTATTTTTACACGAGTAATTATCTGGCTTTTATTGTTTTGTTCTATAGGATATGATAGCAATAGGTGATAGAGAATAAATAATTGAGGCCAAAATGTTGTTGTGTCCTAGGTCGTGGGAAACATGTTACGTGGTAACCACCATGGAAACAGCCGCTGAGGCATAAAGGAATAAAATATCTGCAAAAACTCACTTCTTTATGGAAATTCCATTCGCCTGGCTGATATCCGATATTCTTTATCACTTATCACTATTTAAATTTCACTTAACTATTCACTATTTATTCGTATTTCAATCGAATAAAAAAAAATGTTATTTCGCGATTTTGTAACCGGTTCGGACGTAAACAATTCTTCTTTTCATATTATCGGAAGCACCAACTGAATACGCTTGTTGATTCAATGTTGCCAACATGTCAGAAATAAAATTGGTCAATAAAGCGGGGAAAAAGCCTCTGCCAAAAGGTCGTACGATATTGTCAACAAATTCTCCTCCAAATTATATGTGCGACTTACTTCACGTGTTGTATTGTATTGAGAGCAAATAGGTAGTAATGCATATAGCCAGAGTATTAAATGTATTGCCTTGTTCTATCTTTCTGATTTGCTTATTTTGTTTCTGAACTTTTAACGATATGAACGACGGGTTCACGTGTTTTTAAATTGTTTTGGTTTTTTGGAGTGAATGTTTTTGGAGTCAATTTTAGTCCCAGACGAATCAATTCAAGTGGGATTCTCAGTCCTTAAAATCGAAATACCTGAGGAACGAAAGGATAAATTATCCAATACAAGTATGAGTGAAATAGATTTCTTAGCCAGTGACAGTGAAGAAGAGACTGAATTAAAGTGTGATTCGGATGATGGAAGTGAATCTAATGCCGATGAACCACAGATTGATTCATCAGAAGACGGTGGAGAGGATGAAACAAATACCGAAAATAAAGATGATGAAGATGTTATGCCGAAACGGAAGAGACGTCGTTTGGAGTTTCAAAAGAAATTGAAAGCGGAGGAACTGCGGCTGACTGAATTGTTATTCGGTAACAAGGAAAAGGTGTTGAAGAATTTAGATAAACCTGAAGCTGCCACATTGCAATCAGAGAAAGAAGATGAATCTACGAAAGAGCGTACTCCCAAACAACCAGTATGGCACGATTCTGATGACGATGAAATAGATGTAGTTAATATCCGCAACATCGCAAGACGAGTGGCTCCAATGTACAACAAGTCCGGTAAATACCAGAAAGTAGTTGAATCGAAATTCGAACGAGTTGTGGGTGCTCCAAAATGGGCCAAACCTGGAAATAAACCAGAAGCTGATTCAGACGATGATGATAACTTACTGCAATCGGTTGGTCATGTTGTATCACCTGGTGACTCTAAATTGATGCCAAACCTTATAAAGATGAAAAAATTGAAAGATTTAAATCGTACAACATATTTGGAAGGACCACTTGTGACCGGAGTTCAGTTTCATCCGACTTCTAGCGTAGCTTTGGTTTCAGGCAAAGGTGGAATTGCCTCAATTTTTGCAGTCGATGGAAAAATGAACGATAAATTACACACTATCAAATTTAAAAATTATGAGATTACCAAGAGTCAATTTAGTCCGGATGGTTCTTGTGCTGTGTTTGGTGGAGTAAGGAGATTTTATTACATCTATAATCTATTAACTGGTGTAACAGATCATGTTACTTTGCCAAAAGACGTCACCAAATTGTCCAACTTTGAAATATCTCCATGTGGAAAATATATGGCATCCGTTGGAAGATTTGGAGAAATACATTTGTTTGATTTCAAATCAAGGGAAATGTTATGTACACTCAGCCAACAGCATCGATCCAGTGGATTAGTGTTTGCAGCAAATTCAACTAAATTGATATCACATTCTGTAGATTCAGAAGTTACAATTTTCGATTTACGGGCACAACGTATGGAACACAAATTCTATGATGATGGTTGTATTAATGGGAGTGCTATCACTATTAGTCCGAATAGCCAAATGGTTGCTGCTGGCAGTGGTCAAGGCATTGTGAATGTATATTCATATGATTCCATATTTGCCAACGACACTCCAAAACCCTTGAAAATTATTGATAATTTAACAACTGGCATAAGTGATGTTAAATTCAATTCTACCTCTGAATTGTTAGCACTGTGTTCAAAAGACATAAATAATTCACTTAAATTAGCTCATTTTCCAAGTGGTTTGGTCTATAGTAATTTCCCAACACCGGACATTGGCATTGGGAAACCATCAGTCTTGGCATTCTCACCTAACAGTGGATACTTTGCAGTTGGTACAAAGAAGACGAAAGTATCACTATTTAGGGTAAAACATTTTAATAATTATTAACTAATGAATTAAATAAATTTAAGTAAATAATTGTCAAATATGACTAAATATGAAACAATTGTTTTGTTTTTAATTTACAGCTTCAGTTTATATGTTGAATTTCTAGTGAAATTTTATAAATAACTTTTTTATTCTTTGTTGAGAAATTGAAATTACTCGTTAATAACATGATTGATGAAATTGTTAAATCGCTTCACAAGAAGTATTTTCAGCAAGTGAGAGAAAATAATAAAGCATACGGTTGGAATTGATACATTATTCGATTAGCAAACCCCATCAATATTAATTGAGCGATTTTATAGATCTTCAGTACACAAGGGAAGGTGTTTTGATCCGGAAACTTCAAGTATCATTTCGTCGTGAATTTAAAACGGAATTGGACAGTGTATATAATTATATGGAGAGGATTGAACAATTTAGTAAAGCAACAGAGCACAAGAACTCAAGCAGTTTATTTACATCATTCGTTGGAGACTTGATTTTCTTTATCTAGTTATCAGTGATTTCAATTACATTAATTTTTAGATACAAGATGTTACCAAAGAAATTCTTGAGGGATTTGGAAGAATTGAAGAATGCATCTGTGGAGCTGGTGCCGAATATGGTAGAATGATTGTAACTTATGCTCACGGTGAGGATGCAGCCAGAGCTTTGATCGAGGGTGGTAGTGTATTCCAAAGGGAATTAAAATTCTTCCCATGCAATACCGCAGATCAACCAAGAGATGATGTTTGTCCTATTGATATGTTGTCAAGTGATGCTCTTTTACTCATTTTCAAATATCTGCAATATACGGATTTATTACAAGTAGCAAGAGTCTCAAGAAAATTCTCAGATATTTGTAAAATAAGTTTGAGAAAATTACGATTTTTAGATGTCTCGGCCATTAACGGGATTAATTTCTGCAAATTAGTTAATATTTTAAGAAACATAGGAAGGGGTTTATATTCCCTGAAAGCCGACCTTAAACATTTTCCCATTGACAATAGCACTGAAGTGATTCTGGATTATATACAAATTTATTGTCCCAATTTAATGAGTCTTTCACTTAGTGGATGCGTTCTAAAAAAGGTACCTGAAAAATTCTATACAATGTTTGCTGATTTAAAGGTGTTACGACTGAGTGGTGATATCACAGATGATATTGAATTTTGCTTAATGAGATGCAATCGACTCGTGGAACTGGACATTTCTAATACTTTGATAACGGGAAAATGTTTTTATGGATTAAGGGATCTCTCTAGACTTATTGTTAATGGATGCGGCCTTTTCACGGCATCTTATTTCTTAGTGATTCTAAAAAATTGTAGAGAGCTTCATACCCTTGAGATAAAGAATTGTCCGTTAATTACTCGAAATGCTATTGCTGATATCCCATTATGTCAACCGCATCTTAGATACTTAGCAATATCGGCCTCATCAATTTCCCTCAACTCGCCTCTGGTTCGGTTACAATATCTCACCAGTTTAAAAATATTCGCTAATAAAATGCGTAGCACAGGAAAATACATTGATAATTTCTTAGCTACATTGGCAAAACACAATAAATGTCTAGAAGAACTCTATATCTATGATTGGCCAATTATTAACACGACCTTGAAGAGCTTAACACTTTTCCCACATTTGAAAATTGTTTATTTTAACGATTCATCGAAAATGCAACCGAGCATATTGGGACAACTGTTAGAGAAACAAAAAATAGAAGAATTGACTGTCATGAATTGTTTCCTTTTGAAGAACGAAGATTTGTTACGATACATTCGAAACTGTCCCAATTTAAAGGTAACCCATCCTTCACAAAGGTTTAAAATAAAATAATTACGTCTTGTTTTAGAAAATAAATATAAGAATGTGTGAAAACATCGATAATAGTTTCGTTCGAGATGCCCTCACCTTTTTACTTGAAGACAAAATTCGTATTCAACCAATTGAAATTTTTATGAATGGATCCAATATTAAACCTGGAAAATTTGAAAAGGTTTAATTTTGTTTGCCATCTCTCTAAATAGAATATTAATTAATTTCTATTAACGTTTAGGATTTCGGCGAAAACATATTTCAATTGAAAAAGATTAAAATTTTCCCATAATACAATTTTCGATTTAATTTTGATAAATAGTGTGTATGCTTTTTTTTTATATTCTATAAATCAATTCTTATAAAATAATTCATAGAATAAATTAATTGCACGGCACCTGTTTTAATTTTAAACAGGATTATTGTGTTGTTTGCAAACGTTCTAATTGATGCGCCAACTCCTCATTCCGTTCGCACTGTTCTTTAAATCGTTTTACGGCTGCTACATACTCACGTTGTTTTTCAAGTAAACACGATAATTGTGATGCTAATCCATCTCTTTTCGCCTTCTCATCATTATATTTTCCCGATACTTTTTCCTTGGTCTGTCTCACACCATCAACAATTGCCTCGAATTGCTTTAGAAAATGCTCTTTGGAATGTTGATTAGTTTTACTCCTTTATAAGGAATATAAAAAACGTATAAATACTGTATTCAAACATTCCTAGTCTATAAAAATTCACTTACTCAATAAAATTGTCGTAAATGGAATTGAGTAGCGATAACTCTTTCGACATATATAACTTCTTGTCCTCCAATGTGTTATAAAGAGTATAAAATTGTTTAGTTTCACGATGTTTAGCATTTACTGTATCAATGAATTATTCAAATTTTTAGTAGTTCCATAGTAATAATGGATAATGGCATACATACATACCTTGATTGTATAATTCAATAAATCTAGTCTGATACTGTGATAATTCAGCACGATCTGGAATGTTATCAATTTGGCGTTGAATAGATAATACGGATCGGTTCTTCTTCGCCAACTGTAATCTCAATTCTTGTAATCTTGCCTTTTCTTTTTCAAGTAACTCTTGAGTTTCACATAAATCGGCATTGGGAGAAAACTCTTCTGCTTCACTATGTAATTGAATAAATGGAATTTAAACAGTTATTGTTAGATGGTACTAAAAAACTCTTACGTGATTTCATTCTGCAGACGAGCTAATTCTGTTCGACATTCTTCCTTAAATTTAATCTCTCTTTGTTTCATTTCTTCATTTTTGGCAACCAACGCTTCGATTTTTTTTAACGACCTAAATACCAAATATCGTAAAATAGTAACTAGTTAAAACACTGTTTAGAAATTCATCGTTAAAATGGAACCCACCCTTGTGATTCAGTCAATTCTTGTTTGGTAAACAGTTCAATTTCAGAGATTAGTTTCACTTTTTCCTTTACAATTGCATTTAATTCTTCTTGTTGTATTGCCAATTTATCAGTTAGAGTTTTATTTTCCTCTGCAATGCGATTCACTTTTCTTTCTAACGCCCCTTTAGTAGATTGTAAACTTTTTATTTTACTTTGCACAGACAATTCTTTTGAATCAACAGATAACTCGTCCCGCAATTCTATCAAATTCTTTTGAATGGCATTCTTTTCTGCAGCAGATAGATTCTTGAATCCCGACTCATCCTATAAATAAAATTTTGGGTATAATATACTATGTTATGGCGAATGGAGGCACACTTGTCAAACAATATTTAAATTTGAGCCAATTAGTTACCTCATTAGCAACGTAAAGTGTTTTAAGCAGTTGATCAACATCAATCTGGAAAAATGCATTCTTATCATTTATTAAGCCAAACATAAAAACAATTAAATTAAGATTAAATTTAAAATCACACCGACATGCAAATCACTTGAAAATAAAATTAATCATTCAAGTTTTACGTTATCTTATTTATTCACTTACCTCCTTTTGATTCAATGTAACGTCGTCATCAACGATAATCTCATCATTGTCTTTAGGACCTTTCAGAGAACTTTGCGATTTTCCACTGAGTGATATCAGTCCTTTATCACCGTATTCTAATAAAGTGATTCGTACTCTCATTTTCTCGTCTTCTTGGCCCACATCCTTTCGTTTGTATTGCCTTTTAGGACCATATTTCATCTACAGATTGGATGAGCAATAATATTAACCGGATTTTTTCCTTAAGCATAGTAAAGGTTTACCTGTATTTGCTTGATCTGTTCTACCGCCTTCATGTTTTTCTCCCGTTTCTCCTCCTCAGATTTTAAACTGAAATGATTATGAAATTGACTCACAGCAAATGACTTCAACTTATCGGCCTTCTCTTCTCTGTTTTCCACCTGAAATGATAATATTGATTGAGCTTCGATTAATTTCATTGATGATATCATCTATCAATGTATAATATACCGATCGTTTCACTAGCCATTGTATCACTGGGAAAATATTAATGAAATCTAAACCCTGTATTTGATGTGGTTCAAGACGATAGGGACATTTCATTTTGGGTAAAACCACTACTATCTTTTCGGTCAGTGCTCTGAAATGTATATTTATTCATATTAGTTATCATTCTAATCAACCCACATTTTAGTGAAGGTCAGCCTACATCTTTTGACCAATTGTGAGATTTTCATGGAACAATAAATCAACGTCAACATCAAAATCGCATGCTTCAATGCACCAGGTCATGCCACCAACAATTTTATCAAACGCCGATAAGCCTTTGATGCGAGCACGAAAATAACCAGATGCCACTAGGATATCAAATATTTCCTGCTGTTTCTTATTCTGTTCCTCGTCCTCACGACGTTCAACCTGAAAGATTCGCATTACTTTCGATATGAATAATGTGTGATATACCCAAAAGATTGAACCTGGATTTCCTTTCCATCAGCATCAAATCGAGTGGCCAGTTTGACATTGGGAAGATGTTTTGAGAAAATGTCTCGAGTAGCCATAGTATGAGGTTTCTTTTCTTTCCTCTGATAAAACACTACACTAACATTTGAACTTGATGGTGAACTTAATTAATAATTAATTCTATTCCCTGCTTCGAGGTAAATGCTTTCCTCTAATTTTAATTTTTATCAGCAAAAGTAAACAAAACTCGCTGCAGCTGATTCATTTCCCCTCATTTGTGGGGAGACTTTCCCCTTCGCACGTGTACCGCCAGTTGTTTGTTTGCACCAAATTTGCCGACAAATTGAAAGTGTAGATGAAAGTGGACCACCTCATAATCAGGAACTCGGGACGAATTAGAGGAATCTCAAAGTGTTTTGTGTGAAATTATTTAACCATAGCAACAAAGAAGAAAGTGTCCAAGTGAAATGGCCAAGCAACTACTATATTTGTACAAAGAATATGCGAGGGATATTTGTAACGAAATTAAAGATCTAGCCGATCTCGGATATGATGTCCTCGCAACTCGAATCGTGCACCCTAATTTTCAACGTGAATTCGAAAATGAGCCAATGGCTACGAAACATTTAGCGTTTTCCAGATCAGACCTTCTTCTGCCTTCAGACGATTGGCGGAAAAACATCATCACAATACTGGACGAGCATATTGATTGTGATTCTCCCATCGAATCTGTCCGATTGAGGAGTGAGAAGGTGTTAAACCAAGAGCTTGGCTTTGCTGATCACTTGTCTCAATATGGACACACTTTGATTAAACTGAAAGGACAAAAAACGGTGAATTTTGCGCGGATAATCAGTCGAAATTTGAAAGGAGTATTGTTGTGTGAAGTACCTATGACTGACCCAAGAATGCTTAAACAAAACTACCGGCCACTAACTCCAAACGAAGAATTACAAGTATTTGATGACACTTGGCATTGGTGGAATAAATTTCGTTGTGTTGCTGATTATCACCCTAATATTAAAGTAATACTTAACAGCATTATTTCGCAACTGAACAAAGACTAAATTTCTTATTTTATATACAGGTAGCACTAGAGATTCCTGCGGACATTCCATCGGATGATGACGTAAAACGTTGGCTGGGTGAACCAGTTGAGTGTATCATACTTCCATCCAATATTTTTATTCAAAACAACTATCATCATTATGTATTATCGAGAGCACACCAAGCTGTAGTTCGTCAATTTCTCCAGAATGGGTGTCATGTTATGATCAAAGGCGTTGGAACTGAAATGCTGAAGCAACACTCGGAATATTTGAGATATTTGATGGCATTCAAAACGAATCATGGTTTACGAGGGTAATTAATCTCTCAAATATTCATCGGAATAATCATAAATAATATAATTCATTAATTTATAGATTTGAAGACATAGTGGAGATTCCGTTACAACCGCTATATGACAATTTGGATGCTTACACATACGAAGTGTTTGAAAAAGATCCAATCAAATACAAATATTATCAAAACGCAATTGAAATGGCATTAATCGATCGCGTTCCTGAATCAGAAATTGATACGAAAGAAACCATCATTATGGTGGTTGGTGCTGGTCGAGGACCTCTAGTACGTTCGGCATTGAACGCATCCCAGAATACAAGACGAAAAGTAAAGATTTTTATTGTTGAAAAGAATCAGAATGCAATCGTAACTTTGACTGCATTAAAGAACGAATTATGGCCTGACAAAGATATAACGATATTCCCGTGTGATATGAGAGCGCTTGAATTACCAGAGAAGGCTGATATAATTGTATCAGAGTTACTTGGTTCCTTTGGGGATAATGAGCTTTCACCGGAATGTCTTGACGGTGCACAAAAACATTTGAAACCAGATGGTATCAGTATACCATCAAAATCAACATCTTATATTAATCCTGTAATGTCTCCAAAAATTTATAACTCAGTGCGAAATGAAAATTTGATTGGTAGTGCACGAACAAAAGTGTTTAACTATGCAACACAATCAGAAAATACATATGTGATTTATATGAAGAATTGCTATCATATAGCTGATCCCCAGCCAGTATTTACATTTGTGCATCCAAATAGAGATAAAATAATAGATAATTCAAGGTTTACCACATTGAAATTTCCCGTTGAGAAGGATTGTGTTTTACACGGATTCGTTGGATATTTTGACACGGTACTCTATAAAGATATTGTACTCAGTATTCATCCATACACACATTCAATGGGTTTATCATCGTGGTTCTCAATTTATTTTCCAATTTCCGTAAGTGCCATTTTATTTTTTGTATAATCTCAATTCGTCTTGTATTGACCCCGATTAAGTGGTTTAGTCCATTGAATTCAATGAATTGAAAATTCTTATCTCGTTTTTTTTTTTTATTTCTTGTAGGAACCGCAACAATTAAAAGCTGACGATGTAATAGAAGTTAATTTCTGGCGTTGTATCTCATCGCACAAGGTTTGGTACGAGTGGAACACGACAGCACCATTTATAACGCACATCCATAACCATACAGGCAGATCGTGTCCTATATATCTGTAACTCTTTATTGAATTTACAATAAGAAATGCTAAAGTTAATTCGACGATTCGATTATGAAACAATGACTTTTACATGTTGAAAATTATAAGGAAAAAATACAAATATAAATATTTAACTAACACTATTTGTTTCAATTTAAAAATTGTAGGTAGCTGTTACCGTATTGTAAACGATTTAAATATGTTGATTAAATCGTAATGGAAAGAGTACAGATATCATATGTTTAATTCGTTTCAATATGCAGTGGGAATAAAAATTTTATTCATTAAGCGAAGTCATCATACAATGAATAAAATTTGGGATTAGTTAGGAATAGAACATCGATAAAACAGGGAACACATTGAATGGGATGAGTGATTGAGAAACGATTTAATACGACGACCGTGAAAATGTTCAATGGACCCAAGGCGCATATACAGATTTGTCATGCATTCGAATATTGCCTCATAGATAAGGATGCCAACCGTATTCACAGTTAGTTGATCGTGGTCTTTCATCAGTGATGTTTCATCCCATGAAATTATCGTGTGATAGTACGATTAATATTTAATTTAAGTGAAACATCATCCAACACTTTGGGTGTTTAAATTGTTGTGAATCTAAAAGATAATTCAATTGAAATTTAGAACAAAACATAATAAACTTGTGCCATTTAAAACAGGGAAAATAGAAAAAAACGGAATTTCAAATATTTTACTAATAGGAAATTGTGAAAAGTATTTTTAATTTGTGTGTTATATTTGATCAATTGTTAATCAATTAAAAGGATATCTGAATATTGGAAATTTAAAGAATTTGATGTACTCATTCAATAAAATAAATAATTTCCGTTGTGATAAATAAAAAGTTTTGTTATCGTGCAAAAATTAATTGGTGAATAATTTGTATGTAATTTAATGGAATTTTAATAATCCTAAAAATATAGTTTAATTCGAATTGAACGCAGTGTAATGAATTATGATTCAATTGCTAATAATCAATTAGCATATTTAACGGAAAACACTAAAATTCAAATTCTGATGATGATGTGAATCATATTAAATTGAATTGATTTCGGTTTTTCATCAATAAAAATGAATTTTAATGAGAATGAATTTATTTAATGGTTCACCTGTAAAAAATTTAAAACCATTTTCAATTTAACGTTGTTTATCGTAAGGTAAGAGAAATTCATATTTGAGGACAATGAATTTTATTTATCAAATTAAAGTGAAGTATTAGCCATCACATTAAATCATATAGTAGAGTAGGTTCATAGTCATTGCAAAAAGCTTTTTATATTTTTCTTCAAATCAATTTTCTATTACTTGTCTTACTACTCATCTTTCGATCATTGGACAATATTATGGCAGAATTTTGTTTTCATTTTCTCCATTTTATTTAATGGAAAATTCACATGAATTTTCAATTATGCTTATTGGTAACTGTCATACTCGTAATATAAATTTGTAGTAGACATATAGGATGTGATATTTCATTAGGACGACATAAAAATGTTAAAATTGATGCTATGAAAAATATATTAATGGAAAAGAAAAAGAAACAGACAATAGTTCCTACATGTTCCTCCTCATATTTGGAATTTAAAGACTTGAACTTAAAGTTATCTAATACTTTGCTCATGTCCCATGAAGAGTTAAACGATGACCATATACTATTTGTCGAAATCAGTTGGACACAACAGGATATTAAATTATCGTGACCCCCATTGGATTCTTAAAATCACAAATACTTGAAAAATATCATTGAAGTTCATCGAATGGAAGTGCTTATTAAAGTTTATTACTTTACTATAACTTCCTAACACGATTCTCTATATATCCGATCAATTTTTCAGGTGATGAATTCAATAGCATTGTGAATTAACTTTCAACCAAAGCATTCTTAAGATTCCCATAATTCTTTTTCGATATTTTTAACAATACCGCGCTATATTTATATAGACTAAATCTAAACCATTTGTATTTTCTAAATGAATTGGAATGTCGTTTCATATTAAGAATATAGCTAGAAAAAATATAGAAATTTGAAAAAAAGAAAGCTAAGAACTTCAATCATCGTTTCCTCATTCCCAAAGTGAAGATGGCATTCATAGATTTAAAAGGCGTTAAAACGTAATAAGACATTAATGTTTTTCACGTGCTTATCTCAAGTAGAATTGACTTTCTTTTATTTTATTTTTTTCTTTTGTTCCGTTTCTGATCATATCAACATACGAGTTGTATGTTCTCATTCAGTCGAATTATAATAAACTGTTTTCCACTGTTTTCTTTCATTATACCTTTAAATGTGATGTGTCGCTTTCATTTCGCATGTCTATCATCCTGATGATTAGATTGAAGGTCCTTTCGGAACACGCCAGTGTTTTATATGGATTTTATGAGATTTCATTGAATCATTAATCTATGAAATAGAAATGAACATGCTGCTCGGGTAAACAGTTATGATCAATGGTTTCGTTTTAAAGATGCATATTAAGAATACATTGACTAAATCGTATATCGAATGTAAAAGACTTTAGTTATATGAAATGAAACATATAACTAAAGTTAACTACATAAAATCCTTATTGTATTATTGAACAGTATCCGAATCCATTTCAATATGATAAATGTTTATTTTAAATCACACCGATGAGTTTTATAGTCCTTACACAAGTTTATTATCATCTTTATGCATGTCTTATGAGTATTAGATATATAAAATTGAATGATGAATGAAAATTCGAATGTTTTTCATATTGTTTACCCACACGTTTCGGTTGCAATAAACTTGGAGCGCGTAATGATTGTTCACAGACAAGTTCACATTATTTTTTCATTTTTGTAAGAAAAAGAAATAAGAAAATTTATTCCAAAGTTTTTCTTTTATTCTTATATTTCGTTTTCCTGTATCCTCGTTATAAATTCAATGTTTAAATCCAGCAGTAGATTGAATCAATGCGATTTCATATGAATGAATAATTTCCGTTCATGGTAATTTAAAGGCGAGTGAAACAGAGTGAAAATGAATACTGTTTGCCGCAAGAATGTTATTTTCAGTTTGTTTGCGGTTGTAAATTATGGCATTTGGCACCGTAAAAGAGACAGATTTACAGTCAATTTGAATGATTTAGTGGAACTTTTCTTTTTTTTTGGTATCACCTGAATACACAGTTAATCGCTAGTCAAAAATACAATATGACATCTTTTATCTCATCTAGAAAAATGTTTTTTTGTGGTGACGGTGGCTATCAAGTGTTTTGATATCATTTAAGTTTCATTGGGATTTCATGACAAATTTTTAAAGAAAATTCTATTTTAGTTGTAGGTGGGTACACAGCCCACGTTTTTATTCCCTGAATTCGATTAGAATAAATATTAAATTTTGCAAACAGGTGTAAACGTGTACTCATTTATGATCCATTTAAATTTGTTGTTTTCTCATTCTAATAAACACAATCAAAGGAACAAGGTCAAAATACCTGTATAAATTGCAGAATAAACGATATGAAATGACGAAAAATAAAAAAAATAAATGTTTTATTTTTGTTCCACTACCCGCTTAATAAAATAAAAAAAAATTTTTTTGAAATGAACTTGGTGTAAAATATGATGGTGTTTCAATGTTAATTTAATACCTTTCTCATTTTGTTACTTTTGAATTAATTAACGTATTGGTTACCATCCAAACTTAATATGTGCCCTTCACGCACACCATTTAACTGGCTGGAAAATGGCATTTTAATGAAATTACTTGAAATACTTTGAATATTCAAAGTCTCCGTATGAGACATACAATGATAAATCACCTGTGTATTCTATACATTACATTGGACAAACAAACTCTTTGCCATCCTTTTCTTATGTACATCAGAAAAGAGCAATATTGAAGTTTAATTCTTTTCTCTTTTCCAAGTCAAACTGAATTCCATGCCATTTAACATTGTTTGTCAACGGAAAAATCAATCAGTTTCTAGTGCAATGAACCTTTAGATAATAACAACAGAGAAATAAAATATATAAAGACAAACATTAGTCGTTGTAAGAGATGTAGAAAACGAGAAGTGCCAATATCTTTTGGCATGCAAGTGCTATTGATCTAAACATTTTTGTGTGTGGGATGAATAAAAAGAATAATCTATCTTTGCTGGTTGAATAAATCCGACTATACCACCAATGCCATTATAGTTTGTCTATTGTTTTTCTTGTCTTACAGCCTCTCATGTAAATTGTGTTCCTATCCTTCCAGTTGATACCGATTTTACCGTGTCGCATTTACAAATTTTTCCCACTATAAAGTCTAGTATTTTTAATGAAATTGAAAAATGCAATATCAATTGTGGTGGATATTTGAAGCTTGTGAAATTAAATCCTAACGAATCAACGAAGAAAAAGTACAAAATAGTCAATGGTGAATAGCTAAAGGAAAGCTTTACTCTGGCTGCCATTGAACAATCCATTGTGTACTATCAAATCCATTCAATTTACCAATCCTGATCAAGAAATAAAATGGAATAAAAAACCAATCGAAGACAAAATCCATTCAATTCGTTAGGCGTAATAATAATGAATAAAACGGTAGACTGCAAATGAATGAAATATAATGGAAATTGCGGAGGTTGATAAACATTTCTTACCTCATTTCATTTGAAATGTTCAGCACAACAATTTTATGCAATCAAATAAAGTGTCAACTGATTAAATCTCGTTTAGTTATTCGCGAATTCATAATATTAATTTTTATTTTTATCTAAACGGTATTAAATGATTGTGTGATTTAATTTGAAAATTTTCTGTTAAGATTAATGTTGCAGATTAAGTAACTTTACCGTTTAGTGATTATTGAAGACAATAATTTTCATATTCATTTATGTCTGTTACGATTATTTAATGGCAAACTGTGAAACGTGACATTGAATTCTTAGTAGTATTATGAACCAAATGTTAATGATGCTATGCTTAAACTTAAAACAATTTTCAAATTTATGAAATCAACTTTTCCATAATAATCAGCATTGGGTATCATAGAACTTGTACCAGTGTCTTCTATTTCAATGTATTTTTTCACTCGTATGATGGAATTCAAATTCACTGATAACAAGAAAATGAAAGAGAAATGAACAAAAATTTAACGCTGAAATTGACAGATGAAAAACAATTTTTAAATGTTGACCGGCTTTAATAGATCCGATGAGAGGAAAATTAATGATTTTAATTTCTTTTTTTTTTGTTTCTTTCCCATTTAAAACCCTTGTGAACTTTTCCACTTTGCTGTGGCGTCCATTCTTGAAATGTGGTTTTCCTTTTAAAGACCCAAAAATGTTTTCTTAAAATCGTTTGACTCATTCACAAAGTGGATTACAGTAAGCGCTATTATCATTAACCGTCCTCTCAAAGAGAATACACAATTTCTCTGTGATTTTGGTACTCTAGAAGAGAATCTTCCTTCAACATGATTTTGAATTCAATTTTTATTTTGCATTACGTTGTACTGATATTTCGAGTGAATAATCAAATGATGAGAAAAACAACAACAACAAGGCTTCATGTTATCGACTATCACACGCATCTATTTTGATTCAATTATTTTTATGTGGTTTTTGCCCTTTCAATGAATATTTATTATCATGAATTTTCATTGTAATTTGTTTCTGTTTTATGTTATTCTTTTGTACTGTTTAGGGAAACTTTTTTTTATATTTTGGTTCTGTTATCTTGAATGTAATTTTTCTCTTATCATCGTTGCTCATTTGATGGTTTAATATCTCATCTAATTACAATGTAAATTTTCTCCATTTTGGTAAAGTTAGAAGAGGCTGATTTTGAAAGAATGAAGTTTTTTTTTTTGTTTTTAGTTAAAGTCAATTTAATTGGACGTTTAAATCGTATCAGTGATACCATGGTGAATTATGAAGTTTTGCACTTTTTAAATCACCGATGAGAATGATGGTACAGTCTCGTTGACTTTGTTGTCATTAATCCATCTTAATAAAATGAAATCAAAACTGTGTTTTTTCAATGTCTGAAGTTCGATGAAAGTAAAGACGATGGTTTGAGTTGTGAAACGCCCTATAATCATGGTCCCAAGAACCAATTGAGGATTACCTTTATTAAATATGCGCATTTAATGTTTAAAGGTAACAAAAAAAGAAATTTTTTATTTTGCTAATTTCCATCTAGATGAAGGTGGTACATAGCATATGCCAACTAATTTACAATTGAAGTAGACCTTCATAAAAATGAAAAGATTGGCATTAAATGTTCACTTCCTTGTCGGCTTATAATAACTCATATATACTCTCCTTTTTTAAAGGCACCCAACAACTAAATGAGGCTGTACCATGTAGTAAATATGCTGGAGAAAATTTTCAAATTAGTCTAAAAGTTTCGGTTGTGCTTTTTTTCCAGTCTTTATCAGTGAAAACTGTTTCCAATTACTTGGGGACTTTATGTTGGTTACCATCAAATGGGCAGTTTTCATAGAGAAAAAACAAAACATTTTATTTTATTGTTTTACTTTTCATTGTGGAAAATTCTGTGTGTTTTTTTTTTTTTATTTTTCCTAACCGCCACAATTTGTTCACTTGACCCACAGAATAGTGTACCATATTTTAATTTGATTCAGTTTCCTTTGTGCTTTAATAACAAATAATAAAAAAAAAGACAGAAAAGTTACCATCACAATATAAATTAACTTTTATGTAATCTTGTTTATATTGGCTCTAGTGTGTTATGCTATAGTTTTCAAGTTAAATAATTTCATGTCAACTATCCATAACTCAATTGGGATTTCATCATTCTATGATGCTGGTACTCGACTACAAAAATTCTAATTTATAATTTTTTCTTTATTTAAAATGGAGAATCGTTTACTTGAGATGTGATCCACTGAAGTTGAATTCCATGAAAATAAAATTATGATTGTTGTACAACAAAAATTATGATTTAGATTTGATTTCACGATTGAATGGATCAGGTGAAATTTACATGTTCTATCACCTTCAATGATTATTCATCCCCTAAATGTGATGAGTAAAATTTATAAAATTCATTCTCCTTTGTTACGTTGTTAACTGTGTGGCTTTGATACA
Source organism: Coboldia fuscipes (assembly GCA_001014335.1). Classification (NCBI taxonomy): domain Eukaryota; kingdom Metazoa; phylum Arthropoda; class Insecta; order Diptera; family Scatopsidae; genus Coboldia; species Coboldia fuscipes. The sequence continues at coordinate 32,555 of JXOR01000205.1, forward strand.
ATTGGATGTACCAGTACCAGTATTTCCACAAAAAGGAAAACAGAATAAATTAAATTTTCATACCATTATGGAACAATTGACTTTCATAATAGAGAAGTTAATACGATGCTATCATGCATTCAATCCACTTTATTGTGACAAATATTTTCATATTTCTTTTGCTTTTTTTTTTCTTCACTTGTTCACATTCAATCAAATACTCAGTGTATTTTATTCACATATGGTAAACAACTAGAGAGTCATTTTGTTATAAATTTCAGTTTTTACAACAGAATTATTTATCATTACTGTTGCTATTAAATTAACAAAACTTTTACACATCAACCGTATACAATTGAATTGAAAGGAAGAATAGATATGAACAATGTTAAATAAAAGAATCAGTATGAAAGAGATACATAATTTTATGATTATCATCAACTTGTACATGTAAGTACACCGTCATAACAATAATAAATATTTGAATTTGTCTTACATGGAAGTATATGAAGACGAATAAAAAAATTTTACAAAAGGAATATAACGAAGCAAACAAAAATTTTCGTTTTTTCTTTTTCTGTTCCTTAATGTTAATGCTGTGTAAAGTGAACATATTGGCTTTACTTGATTTTTATTCGGTTTGGTATATTATTCATAACTGTTTGAAAATTATCAAGCCATGGTATATGGTACCAGAAGAAAATACTCCTATTAAGTATGTTATCTTTTAACATCACTTTTGTTGTCGTTTTAGTCCTGAAAACATTTTCATTCAACCAAACGGAGAATATGGTCCTAGCTATGATATGCCGAAATACGGTATCATACATTGAATGAAATGTGTTTCCATGTATTCCTATTTGATACGGTTTCAAGTTTATTCTTTTTTATTTTGTCTACAGAAAAAGGACGATTTAAATTTAATGTAACGCAATTTACTCCATGGCCTTAAACATTTTCATATATTCTTTTCTTCATGACCTCTCCTTACAATGTTTTCATCGAACCATAGATGAAAATTTATGTTACAATATTCAAACGGTAAAGAGGCTAAATTTATTTAAAATGAGTACTGCTAGTCAAATGGTATAGAAATTGAAAATAAATTTGAATATTTTCTCTTATCTCTTGTTATTTGTTGGGTGTTCCTTAAATTTCGTTTTTATTTTTTACTGATTTGTTTGGTGTTTGTTTGTGGTTTGAAGTGATTGGGTGAGGTCATTCAGTTCATCCATAAAGAAAATTTGGAGAGTAGCTTATCAAGAGAATGGCGTACAGTGGAGTCAAGTAAAACCTCGGTAGATTGAATTTAAATGTGTTTGAATGACGATACATCTTATGATAAATTAGAAATTTCTTCATATTCGTTTTATTTGGGATTTTATTTTGGATTCCAATTCCGAATATCTGTAATTGAAAATAACAAAAATTCAATTAATTTCAAAGTAATCGATTGATTTGTACTCGGATATAACGATACATCCGTTTTGGTATTTTAGTTTATTCATTGGAAGCCCTTCAATGATTTCCTTTTGATTTCTAATAAATCGTGTTGGAATGATGGGAAGATAGTTGAGCTGTGTTTCCACTTAAGAATTTTCCACTAATTTTTGCATTTTCTTTTTCCTCAAACTCATGTGACAGTTTGATTAACGAGACACACGATGAAGCCTTGTCATAATTATTAACGTAAGTTGTGGGTGGACTTTCAAGGGATTTTTATTTCATGTGTATAGTTTCGAATCAGTTAATTCGGTTGGGATCCAATGTTTTTTATTTTTGTTCATCTATTTATTCTAACTGGATGATATAATTATGCGCTGAATGCAATTAATCTGAATGGACCCTTTTTTTCGTAGGAGATGAACCGAAATAAATATAAAACAACAGAAAGAACTGTAGTGAAAAGAAACGGAAAGAAAATATCCCTCCATTTTTCTAAACGGTTTGCTTTACTCTCGTTGGCTTGGATATGAAATTATGAATTAACGAAGTTTTAATTACAACTTTCATGATAAATTCTATACCCGTCGATTTATCATTTACTCTATTTTCATTTAGGTGGGCAGATAATACTGTTCTTAGGATTCATTTTTGGTACTGGTCACATTTAATGTGGTCTATTCAATTACATATTTTGGTGTGGGCACCCCAATGATGGGTGCAACAATGTTGAATGATGTTGAAGTATTTTTCTTTTCTCACGTCATACATCATATGTGTGTGTGTGTAATGCTATTAATAATTATGTCATTTGTAGTGTATTCATTTAATCATACTTGAGTTACTTATTATCACATTCGTATCAAATTTAATTAATTTTTCACTGTTTGATTTTTAGTTGTGTAACGATTTTCATTATTTTTATCTTTATCTAACTTGAGCACTTTTCATTAAAAGAAATGAAAATATTTTATTCCTGTAATTTACGAAGTTATTTCTCTCATGCTCTATTGGTTTGAAATTGAGAGAATCTCATAGTTTGTGGTTTACTTCATCCTAAAGTCTAAGTATCTCCAGTGAATCGTAAGAGACGATAAAAAAGTTTTTGTTTTGTATCGTTTCTTAACATACGGATTCTGTTGTTAACTTTTCGTTTTTTATTGATTAGAAAGAAAAACGTCTTAAATGGAAACAAAATACTTTTAAAAAACTCTTGTGTATTTTAAATAAACTTCTGATTGATATAGAAAAAAAAGTTTTATGTTTCCTTATTTCAGTATACAATTCATTGAATCACTATTTTCATGAAAATTAAATTAAGAATGGAAAACACTGTGGCGGTGTGCTCATTCTATTAATTGGGAAACATTAAAATTCTATTTAATTCAATTTAATGTCAAAGAATTTCATTCAACATATTTTTAATGATTCTACTTCATTAAATGGGTGTCATGATGAGAACCATACACATAAAATTTATGCATTTTTCACACGTGGTTTATTTCAAGTTTTGGTGACAAAAAAAAACAAGTGTTTTGTATGTGATAAAACTCCGTATGTCACACTTAATGAATAAGGAGCATTAGTGTTTTACCGCCATTTCCTTCAATGCCGTCCATAATTTTTGTGAATGCTTTTCATTGAAAACAGATTATAATAAATTCCTGTAGTTTATGGTAAATAAAAATGAAATGAATGGAAATTAATTGCATTAGGATTCATAACGGTTTTCCTGTAGTTAATCATATAGTGTTGTTATGAACTATTTTACTGACCGCATCTTAACCAAACGGAATTTTAATTCGGAATCATTGGAGTACAGTTTCTATGTTAGAGAACTGAACCGCATAAAATTATTTAGATTATTTGAATTCATATTACGGAAATTACCTTCATCAGGTATGCAATGTGTAGTCCTTGTGATAAATTTTACAGTGCTATTTCCCATTTAATGTTTATTTCAATTGAAATCCCGTTACTATCATCTCGTACAATTCCCACCTGATTGTTATATGAAATTATGAATTCTGTGCACCTTTTGCTCTATTCACAGTGTAAATTAATTTTGTTTGAATTAAACTAGAATGAGAATCTTGACATTAAACAGTTGCATCAATGCTAATTCACCTGATAACCCGTTTTGATTAGAAATTTTAGCATTGATCAGAAGTAAAACAGGCACATTGTACCACAAAGAAATCAGTTAATAATGGAAATTGACTGCATATCAACTGATCATAATTATGAAAGATAATTTATTAACTAAAATATTGCAGTCTTATGATGTTGAACAGTTTTTAAAGTGAACTTTTGTATAAATCGTTGTACCGCTAGCTGTTTACAATTCAGTTTTAACTTTACCGTTTTGATGGTAAATTTAAACGATTTTAACACAAAATTTATCGTTCTAAATAGAGGGCTTGGTATACCACCAGTAATTTAAAATCATGTTACACTGTCATTTCATCGTCAACATTGAAACTGTGTTATTTATAGTTACCTTCAAATGTTAAATAATAATTAGAATAATTTCATCCATTTCAGTGTTAGTGACTATCGCATGAAACCCTCAACATAATTCAATGTTGTTGATAACTAAGTGTACCAAAATGTAATTAGTTTCATTCTAATGTTTTGTCCTTGTTTCTGTGTGTGTTTATATTTTCCAGAGTCAATTAAAAACGACAAATAGCTAAATTAAAAATCACACGTAGATTTCGAAAAAGGGTTTTTCTTACTTTATATCATCCGCCAATTAAAAACTTGTCAACTCTTTGTGGTATTTGTGAAATGCAACAACATGTGGACGTATATGATGGCTGCCGCTCGCGGAGATCGAGCACAATCTATGCTGGCATCACGTCGGAATCAAAGAAGTTCATACGATTCACCCAGGTGAGTAATACCAAAAGGTGAATGTCAATCAAATAAATGAAAAATACATTGTTTCTATTCTATTCTATAGTCGTGTTGGACCAATGTATCCTGTTACACATCCCCGACGAAATCGATTAGATATTAATGGGCCACAGTCAATAAGTTTACATGGGTATCCAAGTAGTTATGGTTATCCATCATCATACGGTATTTATAATACACCGACATTATCAACAGCATCAATGATTGCAACGAACCCATTATTATCAACAAATGATCAATATGCAATTACAAGTAATTCAAATTCAACACAAATGAATACCATATCAGGCAATGCGGTGCCAACTGTTAATCATGTTGAACGTATTGATGATAAATGTCAAACGGATTGTACAACAACAATGGCTCTAATGATGGACGACACCATGAACAATGACACTGTGATAGATGATCGACAAATTTATAATGTAAGTACATTGATCTTGTTTATTCGGTTTTCCTTTTTTCTTTCGCCATCTGTTTTTTTTCTTATGAACAGTCATAAAAATAGACGAAGTATACACAGTGTTGGAGGTATTAAAAGTTCAGTGAAAGTTCATTGCTAGAGGACCCTGAAAAATTATTTGGGCGAAAAAAAAATTGAAATTTTCATGAAAATATCGTGAGAATGAATTGAATGAAAATTAGTATTTTTGTTGTGTGAGAAAAAACCCTTTTTTAGAATTCTTCTTGTATTGAAAAAAAGAGGAAACCATCAATTTGACCATCAAATGTTCCCTTGACGCGTACAGTTTAGTGAACGGAAAAACATACCCTTCACACGGATGGTTTTCTTTTATTGATTCACCCAGGGGTTGACATCTAGCATGTTATCATCGGTTTTCTTTACGCATTCAAACACGTGAAGGTTGTGCGGTTTAAACGTATACATAAATGACACCTTCGCAATGTTATTGAAATTGAAATAGAAATGAATTTTCTTCTATTCTTTTATTTGCCATTCATCTGAATGAATTGGAATTTGTTGTTTTGTCTTTTATTGTTATTGACTTGATGACGTCGACATATATTGAATCATCAACTATGCCCCTATAATCGTTCAATTACCTGATAGACAAACTAAAAGAGGCATAAATTTCAGTTTGAATGATGAAGGTCGATATGGTGACATGAATATTTAAATTTATGTATTCATCTATTTCCATAGTGTGTACAGTTTAATTTTATCAAAAATTGTGAATTAATTTTAGTGTTTAACGATAGTTAATGTTACATTTTATTATCACGTTTCAAATTTCTATTTTATTATGGCAATTCAACGTTATACGTATATACGGTAATGACATTATGTTGTGGTGAACATAAAATCTATGAAATTATTAATTCAACATAGTATAAGCCTTTGATCTACCGTTTGGGTTATGTAGTTGATACAGTTGGTATTAACTTTAGCACTTTCGTACGAGTTTTTTTGTCACTTCCGTATGTTAACAGAGTTGAATTGACAATAATAATTGTCAGTGGGTTAACAAGAACTTTATTCATTCAGGAACTTTTTGAAAAACTTTTTATTTTAATTGCTGCATTGCGTTGATTACATTGTGGCTAACCGACACGGAACAGTTATTCTGAGCATTTTTTTTTATTTTTATTTGTGAAATCGGGCTCCTTAAGGAAACAGTTAGTTAATTAGGAATCGTTCATTAAACAGAAATCAGTGTAATCAAATGGAAATGAAAATAAATGAATCATTCAATTGAGAATGAAGCATAAGAAATATTGTAACGTTAAGAAAATATAAATGTGAAAAGAGAAAACAAAAACATGAATAAGATGAAAGAACGTTTACCCTTAACTTTTATTATTTTCTATCTGTATTTCTTTTTAGTTTAACTGATTTTGTTATTTTCTTGGTTCAAAGACAATCAAAAATGCAATGAGGCCAAGAATCAATGATCAATTGAAAAGGCAAGAAATAAAAAGAATGAAAATAAAAATGTAAAAGAAAAATACCAATCAATTGGATGAAAGCAATCAAGAGATGTGTACAAAATCTATTATAGAACACATTCATTTACCATGTTGAACGAACTAAGTAAGAAGTGAAGAGTGATTCTATTGGGTATGATGGATAAATTTGATAGAAACAAAACAAGATGTAAATGGAGAAAATGAAAATCGTTTTCTAACATAATTTTTATTTCAGTCTGTTTGAAAACTCATTATGTTTAGAAAATCATCAGCCGTACACAGTAAACATAAATTCGAAATCGAAGGCCATAAAAATCATTTTTATTTTCGTTAACAATTTTCCAATTGTGATGTTACAATTTTTTCTACATTTCCATTTGGTTTGAATAACAGATTAGCTCAATGACTCTGCGCGCCAATAAATTATGATGCTATAAATTAATTCTTCGTTCTCTGGGGCTACCAATGTGATTTATTATTACCATTATTAGGCATTTGATTAGAGTTTTATCACTGTTGGGGTGGATTAAATTGACGTTAAATTACCAAAATGGTCGATCTTGATTTTCGTATATTTCGTACTTATTAATTCAATGAAATAAATCTATTAAAATGTCCGTTGGTATAAAATATCGTAATGTTTATAAATCCAAACTAATTCGTTTCATTTACTGATAACACGAATATAATTAAATTAATCAATTATTTGTATGTTATAATGATTTAATGATGATAGTGTCTAAATGATATTTGGAAAATCGGTACCAAATAAACAATGGAATGGGATTTAATACAGTGGGATAGATAATCACTACAATCTATAATAAATTCAACCACAAGAATTAATCTAATTATAGAGCTGAAATTGGAATTTACAGTAACCCTTTACTGGATACAAATTACCAATGTATTGGTTCTAGATGATTTCAATTTCCTTTACAAGACACCCACCGTTCATTCATCTATTTACCTTCAAAGAAAAAAAAAATTTGAACGGAACGAAAGTCAAAGAACTTGTGTGTGGCACACCTTCAACTCGTACAACAATTTGTTGCAAAATGTACACAATATCAATCCCACCCTCAAAACAACTTCATTTAATCTTTATCGAATTGCTTAATCAATAGGATCGGTTACCATTTCAAATTGATAGTGTCGTACATGTCTACATAAGAGCCGCTCGTGTTTTAATATGACAAGGATCAATTTCACAATCGTCTTTTATGTTGATTGTGATGTATTTATTCAATGCCACCTTGAATCAATAATAAAACTCAAGTGAATTAAGAAACCAAATGGTGTGAATTTGTAGTGCCACCGTACACATAAAACCACATCAGCAATGTTTCTATTGATTTTTAATATGCAAAATAATAAAGAAATAAAAAGAATTATGTTGATCACAATTATTTACGCAATTAATTGAAAACCGCTGAATAAAAATATGAAAAAACAGTCAAAGAAACATTAAAAGAAATTTTTAATGTCGTTGACATTCACCTGATCACTTTTATTGTGGAGGGATGAATAATATGAACACGATTAATAATCATGTTTGATAGTGTAAACATAACAATGTCTTGTTTAGTGTATTGCTTCCTTTGCATGTTAAACTATATACGAAGGTCATTTCTATATGATATCTGCGATATGGTGTCATTATATGTTGGTGGGGTTGGGTGACATCGGATATAGTTGGTAGTTCATAATATTATGGCAGGAGAGATGGATTATGAGTGTCTTTGCCGATCCAATGGTTTTGATGACTTAAGTATTATATCGTAGGATGGTGTGTCAAAGTGAATTATATAACGAAAAAAAAAAAGAGAGAAACACCTGCGGATATAGCAATGTGAGCAATTTTATTCAATTAATTGTTTCCAATTTATTTTCCTTGGTATTCTCTGCTTTATTATTATTGTTGTTGTGCTAAACTTGACCTATCATAGTGTCAGTTGATTGAATGACTTATCTACAGACAGTTGATACTTAATAATTTTCATAATGGTTTACATCATTGAACAGTTGTATTAATATTTTTGTGGTAATGAAAATTATTTGTGGTGTATTCTATCAAGAAGATTAAAGGTGTTTTTCTTTTAGGAAAAATCATTGGATATTTAAAGTTTCAGTTTTAATAGAATTAAATTCTAACTAAGTTGGTGGTTAGTGTTGTTTATTTCATGAAGAGCCAGAAGTGTCTTATTGTCTTGAATGGTAGTCGGGTGTACAGTGCACCTGATATGGAATAAATTATATTTATATAAATTGCAATTAACATATCGTTGAATGTGTTCAAATTACATAATTAAATTCAAACAAACATTAAAAGTTTTATTCGTACGTGATAAGTTCATTGAATTTTTATATAAAAATAAACCGATTGACAAGAATAACTAATTAATTGGTTTTGTAAATTGAAGATCAATTATACTGTAATGCTTTTTGATATATTAATAACAATTTGTGATTCAAGTACATTGAATGTTAATGCTAATTAAAATTATACGTAAATTCGACGGATTTGGATTGAAAATTAATATTTACTACCTTAATTGGGACACATTGATTTCAATGACTGCAATTGAAGATACATCGATTATTTTTCGTTTAATTCGATTGAATTTCATTTAAAAATTGGTTATTCATTTAATTCAATCAATGAATACGATAAGAGTGACGATTTTGATATTCAAGTGAATTGTTTTAAATTCAATATTGATTATCTGTGAAGTGCAAGTGCATTACATTTCTAGCAAGAAATTCATTTGATAAAACATTTCAATTTATTTACGAATAATTTACTCAAAAAGCGAAAAAAAAGGAGAGTGAAAACTGCAGCAATTTTGATTGGAAGTTTTTTAATGGAAACATATTTTCAACTATAAATAATGGAAAACATTTTAAATGTTTTCTCCATTTGATTTGTGTTGTTCATCATAATTGTGTTATTTTGTGTACCAGGAGAATACCAATCATTTGTTATTCAAAATCAGTGTGACTTGATGAAAATTGACTGTAATTGAATTTAACGGGTGAAAATTACCCGTTACACATTGTATGAAAGTATTATTACATGTGCAAATCATAAAATAGAAGTTTTATATTTTATGGAAATTGTTTATTACATTTTACATATTCCAATTGTTTTGTCAATTTATGTTTTATATCCAAGTGAAATTGGAAAAGTTCATTATGGTTGCTAAGTAGTTTTTAAAATTACATTACTCATTTAAGTGATTATAAAAGGACAGAGTGTGTTATATGTATAGATAGAAAATAGATAGAGAACGTATAAGGAAGTTAAAGAAACATTGGAGTAGCTTATCAAGTTTCACATGAACAAGATGCTTTCATGAAGTTTTTATAATTAGTTTTTGTCTTCATTTTTTTTTTTATCTGAAAGTCTTTCATTTTGTGTTGTATTTAAATATAACGAAGTGATGGTGAAAAAATTTGATATATCAGTGCTTACTGGTGATAACGATTTATTGGTAATGCACAAATATTTAATGTTGTTTAATTAATCATTTCATAATCAATCTGAAGAGATTTAATTTTCCGATATTCTATAACAGAATGAATCTTTCATTTTGAATTCAATGGAAAACGTGTAACAGTTGAGATGGATTTCAGTGAATAAATAAATGAATGAATCGATCATTTTTCCATCGAAAGTGAATATGTAATATGAAATAGTTGATCATCATTGTCGTCATCATCGTTCATAATATGAGATTAGCTATACAATATCTATTTGAGTTCAACAGTAACATTGAGTTTAGCTCTTCATTGCTTATTTTGTTGTTGTTGATGAATTGAAACCGCCCGTTGTGAAAATTTGCTGTGTAATTCATCAACCGAATACTATCTCGATAACATTGTAGATGTAATATAAACTCCAACTGTGATACTCTCAAGGGGAGGTGGTTGATGTTTTCATTTTAACTTTTCTCTTTTTTTTTTATTTGATTCGGTAAAATTTTCCTGGTACTCTGTTTAAATGATTTTATGGATAGAGTTTGCTATACAATGTTAATTAAACACTGAATCCTATGAAACAACGTTGAATTCATAGAAGTACACATATTAGAGTTTAACTTCAATTTAATTTAATGTTCCTAATATATCCATTATCTACGATTAATATTTTGGTGCATGCGGATACCACCTACACAGCAGTTAAATAAAAATAAAACAAATAACGCGTATTGGGAAAAATTCTTTCATTGAAAATCTATTGGAATAAAAATTGAATCGAATTCTTATTGATAATGACTTAATTTATGTTACGCATTTTTGTTGCTGTTCTCAGTTTTCGAACTTCACGTTTCGAACCATTTGGGGATGATTGTTGATGAATGTATTTGGTATAAGAATAAAGTATCCAACGGCAAATTAAAAATATAAAAATAGCTAAAACAATTATGTTAATCAAATTAATTATGTCAATTAAATTGAATCACAATTGAAGATCCAATTTGAATTTTCTTTCTTTTCGTTGGTTTTTGGTTGAAGTTAGACGAATTGACATAGAACATTTGCATAATAAGAGAGCGTACATATGTAGTCTAAGCTAAATTAAATGATCTGAAGAGCTATGCAGACTCAATGAAAATTAAATCAAAATAGAATTTGAGGATTTTTATTTAACATTTTCGCCACAGTTGGATATCCAATTGATATGAGATAAAGTTTCGTCAATTAAAGGGGTGGCATCTCATTATTTATGTTTTCTAATGTTTAACAATTTTGTAATTTAATTGCTTTTCAGTTTCAATATGCTTGTACTTGATGTATTGTATTAATGAGTTTATTCTTATTTCACTTGTATAGGAGTCGTCATCACAAGGTAAATTTTCTGTATTGCGACGTTCATGGAATGCATTCCGACATAGAATATCAAGACGTGGACGTAATAAACCGCCTGATTGGTTTCTTGATAAATTTTCTGCATCACATGGACAAAGAAATCGAAGTGCACCATCAGATGATGATGATTCCACATTACTATGTAATCGCCTTTCAGTGGATCCGTCCTTGCCATCACATTATCGGGTATACAAAAGAATAAATGATAAAATTCTAGTTACAATAATTAATCAAATTGGGTTCACCTTCATTACAACCACATACTTAATGAATAATAGTTCACCTATTTGTTTTTAATTTATTTTAAATTATTTTCTGTGCCAATTTAATCATCCTTTGTGTGTGTTGTGTGTGTGTGTATGTCAACTATCATCAGTCTTGTCAATTGCATTGCATCTAATTTAGTTAAATATTCAATTGAATGAATGTAAAACAGTAAAATGTCCTTCAATTTGACCATTAACTGAATTGGTGTTCGCCAATTTCTATTTTTAATTTCATTTATATGTGGATGAAACATGAATATGATAATCGTTGATGCCAGCTGATACGATTTGATAACAATTGTTAACAGACAGTTGACGGTTTCAATGTTAATCCAATTTTATTTTTACTGTCTCATTTTTTACATGAATTCTACAGTGGCTGTCTGTTGTATCACTTGCTGTATTATACAATTTAATATTTGTGGTTGGACGTGCTGTATTCTGGGAAATAAATCGTAAAGCACCAGCATTATGGTGGTCAATGGATTACTTGTGTGATTTCATTTATTTAATCGATACATTAATTCACTGTCATGAAGGTAAGTTAATTTTATTTTTCTTCTTTTTCTCCTTTTTGGTTCATATCATTTTGGATGTTTTTCTATCAAGGGATGTTGGTTTGGCAATGAAATGAAAATGAGAAATTTAGTGAATTAATTTTCCTGTTCTGTATGGTCAACTAGATGCATTAAAGAATTTGTTTTTAAATCAATGGTTCTGATTTGGAATTAAAAAGCGTTCCAAGGTGAAACATTACGAATAGTTCCGCATTTTTCATTAAAGTGGTAGTGAATAAGTGTGTATGTACTAACTTAACAGAGATACAAACGGTTTAATAGTGTGAAGTGAATGAATCAAACTAATATTTTACTGAATTACGTGCGTGACTGTTTAAGGACACACGTCTCTAAAACAGCATTTAATTTATAATGCTTTAAGTAGTGATATACACAATTGGTGTGTATACAATAAAAATATTGTGGTTCTGTTGTTATACCAATGGGGGTCCATCACTTATTGCTATAAAAGTTGAATACAAAATATTATAAAATCCTTATGGTTATTAAAAATAAAATTATTTTAAAGCCATCGAAGAAACAATCAAAGCACGAACATACCAACAATATTATTATTTTATCAGCTTAAAAGCTTTTAATTTTAAAATGATATGCTCACGTTTTAGATGTACATTGGAATTTCCATTGTGTGTATGTATGTGTGCCACAACTAAGAACGGGTGAATTAAAGCCGTTTTTCTTGTGGACATAAAACAGTCGAGAAGCATAAATGGAAGTTTTCCGTAAAGATTTTTTACTAGGAATTCAATGATATAGAAAGGGTGGGAGGAGAACCCAAGTATTGCAAAATTAATGGACAGGCAATAAGAAGTTTTCAATTTTCCTATTTTAAATATTATGAGTTTTATTTCTTTGTGGATGATTCACACGACTGATAATATTTCGGTATTGAAAGACGTCAGAAGACAATGAAAATCATTTGTGATGGGATAATAAACTCTCATGTTTTTAGGGATGCTGAAATTCAAGTGTTAAACATTGGAGGGTCGTTTCCGACGATGAAGAGAATTCAAATAGTTTAGTGTGAATCAAATCAATTTAATCGTTTGTGTTGTGCAGGGTGGATTTTCGTCCAAGAAGATCATTGGAACGTGTGTCAAATGAAAATTGGTCTTTAGTGTCTATTTTCTTCTCACCCGTTTAGTGTTAAATGGAATGATTAAATGTTGCGTGTTATGGACATCGCGTGACTATCATTTACATACTAAAGTGTATGTTTGAATGCCACTTGATTACTTAATAGAGACATTCAAAATTGAAAAGAGTTTCATTGCCAAAGTTCTTCAATTTTGATTGTCTTTTTTTGTACATACGGATTGATAGATAACATTTTGTTAGCACGCGTTTCTTGTTCGCCTCACGGGAATTTCAATCTGATGAAATTCAAAGAATCAGACGATTGCTACCGGGATACTGATGGCACTTGAAGATAATTAATTTTTAATTTAGTAATTACCCAAAAAATTATTCTTATCGATGGCCTTCAAGACCATGGATACAGTCGAGTATTCTTAATGGTTCGACTTAAAGAAATTGTGTTCAGTTTTTCTTTTTATTCTTCTTTCATTTTAATTACAATTTATAATGGTAATCAGTTACTTTATATTCATCTGGATCTAATTGTGGGGAGGATAAATAAGAAATAAAATATGAAATTGAAATACTAAAGTGCAAATTGAATCATTTGAAAACGAGGATGGGTTTTTCACAATTATCACTGTTTGTGCCAATTCATATTGTAATAGTAATTTAATTCAACTGATGTTGAATTGGATTAATATAATTTACTCTGTTGTTTTTTATTTATCTTCAGTTTTTTGGGTTTGGTCTTTCAATTTTCTTTATGATTGTACGAACAATTGGGGGTCGCCAATATACCACACCCAAATTCATTGTTATCGTAACTGTGCAATTAACTAGTAACGGGTGGCAATTCAAATAAATGGTATTCGTAGTAAAAATAAATTTCATCCAAATACCGATCCTTCTTTAACCAGGATCACCATCTCATCCATTTTATCCATTTCAAATTGAGTTTATGGACAGACACTGTATGCCACTTAATTACATGTATAATTGATTAGGTTAAAACCCGAAAAACAATTAGTTCTAACACATAAAAATCCATTACACTAAATTACTTTATTATTATGACATACATAGTGTGTAGTATGTGTGGCATACGATTGTTGAACATTATTGGATATTGAATAAACATTATTCTGTCTTGTACAGTCGGTCAATGTGGACAAATAGATGTGACAATAAAGGAGTTCCGTTTTGAGTGTCAATATCCTTCAAATTACAAAATGATGGTGATATACCAAACATGAATATTATATTCATATTAAAAATGGATATCAAAATGATATTAAGTTTCCTTTTGAGTAAACATTTTGGAACATCAACTGGTATTTTTATACTTTCATCTTTTCTATGACGATAACACCGGATAAGGAACCAAACAGATCCGATAAAATTTAATCATCAAACGGTTGGGGACGATATGAAAAATGTTTATTCGTCTGTGTGATAGAAACGAATAGAAAATTATTATTATTCAAAGTGTGGCCCATTTTAAGGAGCCATAAAATTTTCTACCATCTTCTATTGAATTGATTGAAACAAAATTTACTTTTCTATTCATTTTTTGGTCTTGTTGTACTTTCGAGACTCTAGTATTCGATTCAAATTCATTTTTTTTTCTCAATTGGACAGAAAACATTTTTTTACGTAATATTGGATATCTTATGTTTTGATAATAAAATGTACAATCAACATGGAAACAAAACATAACTGAATCTAACTGGTTTTTATTTAATTTTTTTTTTTCTTCTTGGATGATGATTCCATAGAAGTGAAAGTACACTGGTATTCGTACTATACAATCAAATAAAAAATGTAATGGAAAGTGGCGAAAAAAAGAACTGTTTTATTTTTTGGGGGGATATCAGACAAATTTTTGATGTCTGCCTGAATGTAAAATAACATTATGAGATCCGTTATGACGTGGCCATACATAATCGCACTATGCTCCAAGTTAATGAAATACAAACTGTGAAACACCATTAAGCATTCATAAAAGTGTGTAACGCTATTCATTTGTTCAGCGGTGGAATGGTTTCGTTTTACGCCTGATGATTTTATTAGGTGGCGCCCACCCCCCAAACATCATACAATCATAGCAATAGATTATTCTGCACAGACGGAGACACACATATATACATTTGGCTAGCAATCACCAAATAAATTAAGTAAACAACTGTTGAATAGGTTTGATGGCCGTATATATCAGTACTGGGTTATTCAACATCTGATCATTGATTCACCCTTAACGATACAATATTCAACGAATCCGACTGAATCATAATGCAGTAGAAAATGGGAATTTCTTCAAAATATCAATAAAAGGAAAATCTCGTTTTACTATTCGATAGCAATCAAGTTTTAAAGTCCGTGTTTAATTCGTTATCAGAATTGCTAAGAAGGCAATGAGTAACATAGAAAATATTAAATAAAGGAAAAACCAGAAAAGAAAATTGTTTGATATAAAATTAATTTTTTTCTCATTCTTTTCTTCAATATCAGTGAACCAGAAACCATTCGATCAGAAATTGTTGAAGTACTTTTTTTTATGTTCGTTCTGTTTTATTCTCTGTCATCTTATTAACAATATTTATAGCATAAGAAATATCATGAATTTTTCTCCAGAATATAATTTTTCTTCAAAACCAAAAAAGAAATAAATGAAATCGATATGGAGAAAATGAAAGAAAGAAGAAAAAAAAAGCTCGAATTTATGTTATTGTAAATATTTTCTTTATTCTTTCTAAACACTGAAAACATTTACATAGGCGAATCGAATAAAAGAAAAGAAAACTTGGTACTGTAAAAGTTATAACTTCAGGTTGGCTGCCATTTATTGTTTGTTATGTTTGGGGCCGATATAAAGTGTACGTCAATGCAGTCAATTGAAGGCATTCATCTTTGATCTCATTCCAATGTTGTCACATTAAATTCGTAATGAATAACAATGTGTAGAACGATACAGCCAGTTAAATTATGGGATAGAAAAATGAGAGAGAAAATAAGAAGGAAAAAAAAAAAGTTTCTTATTTCATCAGCCGATACCATGAAAACCATCAAGTAAGACATTAACAGAGGAAATCGATTAACGGTCGACGGTGTTCAACCGCAGGTGGAAATATCACAATCTTATTTCTATTAAAAAGAAATAGAAAATACCCAATTGCTTACCAGGAAAATTGGTGGAAGAAATTCATTGCTTTTAATCGCTGATTACAAATTTGGTGTGTGTTATTTTATTTTTTTTTCTTCATTACGTTCAATTTACATCGTAATAAGATTGAATTTTTCTTCTTCTATTGGCATCTAATTTAGATCATTAAATTGATTTTTTTTTTTATTCATTCTTCTATCAATTTTATTTTGGCGATGTGTCGGTGATTTACAAATGTATATAGACTGTATAATAAGTATAATTGGATCAATATCACAATAATTTGTAAGTTTAAAGGAATATACAAGCGATGGCTTTAAATCGTTTATTCATGTAATTTCTTATTTCTCAATTTTCTTTTCGTTGATTGTGCCAAAGGGGAGATTGACTGACTGTAAAGGCTCTGTCTTTGGTTAAAGAAAAAAAAAAGATGGAAAATTCTATTGAATTTTTCGGTTTAACCAAATATTTGAGAATTATAAAATATTCATACGATATGATAATTTATAATTGTATTTGTATTCGGTTATCATTTGTATTGATTTTCTCATTTCTTTTTATCTCTCTGGTTATGTTGGGTGTCTGTGCTTATGTTGATTTTGAATTTTAGGTTATTTGGAACAAGGACTGTTAGTGCGGAATGCAGCAAAATTACGAAAACATTATTTTACAACAAAAGGCTGGCGATTAGATATCCTATCAATGCTTCCAACGGATATTGCATATTTTTGGTGGGCGCCAAGTGCATGTAATAAAACAGTACCATGCCCAGTTATAGTGCGATTAAATCGGTTGCTGCGTCTTCCACGTTTAATGGAATGGTTTGATCGTACTGAAACAGCAACTGGATATCCAAATGCATTCCGAATATGTAAAGTAAGTTTGACATTTAATTCTATTGTTATTGCATAATATATGTTATTTGCCAAATTCAAATATGCTTTATGTTTGTATGTGCCAATACGACATATTTTGTATTTCAACAATAACTCTTAACTCTAAATCAACGTAGAATACAAAGAATAAAAACGAAGAGTTTCGATTAACTTTCATTTGTATTTTTCATCCAGGTCGTTCTAGCAATTTTAGTACTTATTCATTGGAATGCCTGCATGTATTTTGCAATTAGTTACGCCCTCGGATTCGGCAGTGATAATTGGGTTTATAATTTAAATGGATCAATCAATAAAACATTATCACGTCAATATATCTATAGTTTTTATTGGTCAACGTTAACATTAACAACAATTGGTGAAACCCCAACACCAGAAAATGATGCTGAATATTTATTTGTTGTTGCTGATTTCTTGGCCGGTGTATTAATATTCGCCACCATTGTAGGTAAGTTCCGGTGTCCCCATCGACCAAAATAAAAAAGAAAAAATTAAGCCAAAAATAAGAAAAAAAAATGATAAAATAAGAATAGAAAAATAGTCCCAAATCAACTTGAGTAGGCAGTAATCATCCCTTCATTCTGGCTGATTTGTTTCCTCTCGGTTATTTGGGACCAATACTGATTATTACGGAATGCGAAATATGCAAATTTTCCAAATAAAAAAAATCAGTAATTTTCTGTGTTTTCATTTTTTTCCTTTCATACCTTGCTACTCTTCAATAATAATAAAAAAAAAAACTGTTTTCTTATGCTTCAGGTAACATTGGTTCAATGATATCAAATATGAATGTGGCACGGGTTGAATTCCAAAATCGTATGGATGGTGTGAAACAGTATATGGCATTTCGTAAAGTTGGTCATGAACTAGAGGCCAGGGTAATGTATATTTTATATGATCTTCTATAGACATAGAAGAAATAAATTTGTTTCTTCGATATTGAAGTGCACACCATTTTTGATTTAATCAATTGTATTTTTAGGTGATCCGTTGGTTTGCATATACTTGGGCCCAAAGTGGAGCATTAGACGAAGAACGTGTACTGTCAGCGCTTCCGGATAAATTAAAAGCTGAAATCGCAATTAGAGTGCACATGGACACATTAAAGCAAGTTAGAATATTTCAAGATTGTGAACCTGGACTGCTGGAGGCATTGGTGTTAAAATTAAAACTTCAAGTAAGCACAACATCAACTAAGAAATCGAAAAAAAAAATGAGGAAATTTAAATTCTCTTCATGACTAACCGAGTTAGGTGTAATTTTCATTCCTTTTGGGGAGTTTATTATTTAATCATAAAATTTTATCTGATGCTGGGATCATTCAGACAAAATCACCATCAAAAACTAATTCGCTTTTGGGATTCACCAAGTCACCAAAGCTTACGAGAACATTATCGTTTGCCTTTTGGGAAATTGTATGTTTCTGTGTTTTCTTTTTTTAACTTTGATATAGTTCTATGGTCAAGATATTCTTCTCACAGTTTACATTTGTTGCCCTTTAACAGATCAACATCAAGAAAAAAAAAAAGAAGAAGTTATTTTCATTGCAACATAAAATTTTATGTTGTGATAACAAGTTTTCTCTCAATGCTTTTTACTGTATTCATTGCAAAAAAGCAATTCACACCAGTAAAATCGTATTAATTTTATATACAGATCATAGCCAATTCTACGCAGCAATGTTAAATGCAAAAATATTTTAGTCTGTTGGATGATGCTACTACTATATGAGATGAATAAGATCTGTTAGATATAAATCGTTGGTGTATACAAAACGAACATAAACATTATTTGTATTAAAGGCAATGGAATGTTGTAATCAAACAATGAATTTTTTTGTTTCTTTGTTGATATGAATCTACCAGCGGACATTGTTCAGTATCCACCCAGAATATTGTTATGCATCCCCATCCATAGAGCGATAGAATTGGAACCATCAATATAATAAAAATATTTTCTGTGCTAGATTGCACAAAACTGAACTATTGAAACACTGTCCAAGAAAATGAACTCATCCATATGGCGTAATGTGGTATTAATCTCAGTGTACCCTTGAGATGTAGAAATACCGAAACTGTGAGATATGAAAATGCTATTCGTCTATTTTTTTTGTATGTGTGAACCACAATCATCAATTCAGATGAAATTACTCAATGTTTTTGGTCACAAAATATGAAATAAAAATTCCTTATACGATTTGTTTCCACCCACCCATAACCATTGAATATGGGACGATGTAATAAAAAATAGAATAAAGGATCAGTCGTTTTGAATGATGTGTCCTTCCTACAAATGAATATTGTCATTTCAACCATAAAAGAATAAACCAAATAGGAGAATAACTAAACTTCATGTAGAATTATAATCAAAGAAGTAGAAAATTCAAAAGAGCGAAAGAGGAAAAAAAAAATATATAGAAAACCTAAACTAAAATGATTTTTCTTATTTCGTTTGATTGCAGGTGTTCAGTCCAGGTGATTATATATGTCGAAAAGGTGATGTTGGTAAAGAGATGTATATAGTGAAACGTGGAAGATTAACGGTTGTGGCTGATGATGGAATCACTGTATTGGCCACACTTGGTGCTGGTTCAGTGTTTGGTGAAGTATCTGTCCTTGAAATTGTTGGTAATAGAACGGGTAATCGACGTACAGCAAACGTACGATCTCAAGGTATTTTATTTTCAACTGGAATGTGTATCTTCTCTTTAAACATTTTTCAATTTTTGTTCTGCCCTCTAAAATTATGTTAGAATGTGACAAAAATTATGTCACATTAATTTATTAAAGAATCATATTATTTAATGGTATTTCAATTCTTTTCATTTATAGGATATTCGGATCTATTTTGTTTGGCGAAACGTGACCTTTGGGAAACATTAGCTGATTATCCTGAGGCGAGAGCATCTCTAACGGAACGCGGTTGTCAGTTACTCCGGAAAGATGGTTTACTTGATGAAGAAGTGTTTGCCAGTGAGTTTTCATTTCTCCAATAAATAGAAAAAAAAAATTACATTTTTCCATTATTCTGTTCGTTTCCATTTCACTGCCATTATTTTTATATGAAAATGCGAAGCCGTGAATGAGGGAAATGAAATAATGTTGTGAATGAAAATCAGAAAATTATCTTTGTCAATCTTTAGAATTTTTCTATTCAACTTATGTGTTGTTATCAACTTTACGCATTACTTCCAATATTAATTCATTTTATTTTTCCTATTTTCTCATATCAATCACATATTATTCGTTGTATATAAATTACATAAAACTTTAATATGTTTATCATTGTAGATGCACAACGAGCACAAGACACGTTAGAGGGTGGCGTCGAAAAACTGGAGCAGAGTGTTGAAGTATTAAATATGCGTTTGGCTCGTCTGTTAGCTGAATATTCTGCCAGTCAAGCGAAATTAAAACAACGAATTGCTAAATTGGAAGTGAAGTAAGTTTTTACGATATCAATTTTTATTTATAATCATAAATGATTAGAATGTGTCATTTGGATGGATTGATGTTTCGTTGGATCGGGGTTTTCCTTTACGGATTGTGTAACTCTACCGGGGTGTTGTTGTTTGATACCTGTTGGACCAAATTAAAGTGAAAAAAGGAAAGATGATTTATTTATAGCCGTTAAAAATTTGACCACACATGAACCCTTACTGCCTCCCTCGAGCAATATCTTGGAACAGCCATCACTAATTAATACGAATATTTTCTTTTATGAGTTGACTAGAGTTTATCCGATGGGATAAAATTGTTTTTGACATAAATATTTGACTAATGATCATATCTTTATGATTATAATAAATCGCCTCTTAATATTTCATGTGGTGTTGCCTATGCGTCATTAAAATGGACGATGGCAACTGTCATTTTCAGTGTGATGGAAAAGTGCCACCCCATCCAAATTCACATAAGATATGATCCCCTTAAGAAAACCATATACACTTAAATATAAACTTTATCTTTTGATTTTCTTTTTGGTAATAAAAATAAAATAATTTTCGGTTATTTCCGATCATTCACTACGATATTTTACCTGGGCGTTTGTCTCTCATTAAAATTGTTTGCCAATGTTATTTCTTTTTTTGGTTCATGTAGTATTGATTGTTGATATTTATGTTTTATTTTTATACATAATACACGAATTGTTATTTGAGACTATATCAGGTTTGGTATACCAAATGATTCTATAAATATTCATATGGAAAAAAATTACTTATCGTTTTCTTCAAGTGAAATGAATATCAACGAATTGCATAACTTTTTAACGAAGGCAATGAATACAGGAACAGAATCTTTTCATCAGACAGTTAAATGGTTCCAAGAATCATTTCGAATACATTGTATTGAATGAAATAAGTAAAATATGTTGCTGTTCTTATATAAATAAATAATGCAAACAAAATTTTGTTGGTGAAAAATTCAAATGAACATTTTTCTGGTAAATTGGAATTCATAAAAATTTAGTGGATGAAAATTTCTTTAGTGCCTTTATGAATAATTTTAACCTTTTTTATTATTTTGTTTTTTGTGGGTGCGCGTCTCAATTGTTCATTTAACGAGGCTAAATCCTTCAGGTGTTATGTACAACATAAATACCGTTAATGCCATTTACGTAGATATTATTCTCGATGAAAAATCAAAGTGGTCCATTGGGAGATAAAGTGAACGTAAAAGGAACAAGAAAATGAACACCAAAAAATAAAAAAAATTTTATTCTAAGTGAATGGCATTGCCTTCGGTCTCAATGAATACACATCCATTAGTGTACCAATCCACTGATTTTTATTTTCCATCTTACGCTTTTATTTTTTTTCCTTTAGCTTTCACCGTTGTCATGCTTTAAAGTGAAAAATTGTGCTTGAAGAAAAACTTCATTCATAAATCTAATTTTTATCCGATTTTTTTCTATTTTTCTTTTCTTGGTTTTGGCGCACATATTTTCTGGTATTTCCTTGTAACCGATGGCAAATAAAATAAACATGAACGAAATAAATATTTTTAATGTCCTTGACATAATGTTTTATATGAAAATGTTTATCGTAGTAGTACTGTAAATGATGAGGATCAGGAGTGTAAGAAACCACGGCAGCTGCGACAATATTCGTTACAAGTAAAACGAAAAAAGATTCGTCCATCGAGTGCTTCAACGGTATCAGTTGGTTTTAATGGGCGTCAAAATACATTATGAAAAATTCTTAACACGCTAATGCAACATACGGTGATATGGTGGACAGAACTGTTACATGGTGATGAAATTGAAATCAGTATGTGGATCATCAGTTATATAACGGCAGCCTTACCTTAAGAATTCTATTTGGTGGGAATATATCCATTTTATGTGTGTATTTATGTTCATCAAGTATGATTCCGCACCATGAATTCATAACTCTGATGTATCATTTAATGATTGGCTTAAATGACGTGATAAGAATATTCAATTATTAACTGAATTCTATGTTTTATGTTTTTTGATTTTTCTTTTTCTTTTTTCATTATATTTCAATTGAATAATGGAAATCAGTGGGAGTGAATCAGTATACAGAAATGTATTAACGATACGGACCAAATAGACTACTGTAGTTTACAGTAAATTTTCAATTTTATTCTCATCATTATCCTGTGGACAGAGAAATGAGAATATGGAATCGAATGCTTTCTAATCTTATTAGGAGTTTTATTCATTTTATTTGAGTTTATCTATATGAAATTGACTTTCATGTTTTTGTTGTTTTTGAAATTCTTAATAAATAGATAGAATTAGTCTAGAATAATTAAAAATCTTATCGGTTTATTAAACAAATTAAGAATAAAATGTGAATTAAAACAAGAAAAATTATAATTTTAAAAAATTAATTGTAAGAAGAATACTAAATACCAAAACAAATTTGAAAAAAAATAAACAATTGAAAGTTAATATGAATAATGTAAAGTAAAACATTTTGTTAATAACAAGATGATGTTACATAGGAAATATTTGAAAATGATGAAATATTATACAAATTATGTGCCTGATTATGATTTCATTGTGAATCAAATATAAAAAAAAAATTGAATAAAAATAATTCGTAGTAAATTACCTGGTGCATTCAATAAACACACACACACATGTAAGATGAATAAAATTACCATTTTAAAAGTGATTTCGCTTTATGTATACCAAATAAACACAGAGATAAGATGAATTACATTATAAATGATAATTAAGATTATATGTCTTTGTTGTTGTACAAAATGATGAGAGAAAGGTAGCAAATTCATAAGAATGCTGATTATACTTTAATATTCATGTTCAGGATACGTGGCTCTCTAGCAACAATTCCATAGAATTATTGAAATTAACTATTGTAGACAATAGTAACATTGATCAAATGAGACAAACGAAAAATCTTCCTTATGTTACAAGAAACAGACAAAGAAAAATATAATTAGATCATAGTAATAAGGGATCAGTTTCATATTACATGAAACCAAACAAAATGTAAATGCAATTTATTCTTTTCCTTCTCTCATAATCAGTAATTAAATTTATAGAAAACCAGAACATAAAATATTGAAATTGAACCGAATTTTCTAGACTGGAAAATTAATAAGGAAAACTGTTAAATATGAAACATTAAAAATTTTTGAAAATACGAATAAAAAGATTGTCAGTTTAATTATACATATTCCTTTGGTATAATAAAGTATGTAATTATTGTATTACCAAAAAACCAAATGAACAGAAACAAAAAATACCAAATACCAGATGAATTGAAATTGATGTTGTATTATTATTTTAAATGTAATTTAATCTGCCACTTTCTACTGTTTATTATCCGATAAATTTTCTTAGATTCGATTACAGCAGACTTTCAATTGTCATCGATGGATTGAAAACTGTGACTCAATTTTGGGATAACTCTCTACAACATCATTTCCATTGCAAAAAGTTCCAAACACCCAAAATAGAGAAATTTGTCTCTTTCAAATGGTTTGGAAACAACAAACAAAAAAACATGAAAACTACTTTGATAATTACAGAATACATTGGATGGTGACATTGACTAGAATCAACCGAACAGAGTTGGCAACTCAACTTGGCAAACGATTGAATACTTCAAATTCAAATAGAAATAATAGAAAGTGTCTCACAACTTTAACAATTTCCCTCTGAACAAAAAAAAAAAAAAACTAAACAAAATCCAGATATATTTTTTCCTTCAGTTTATTTTTAAATATACAATAGTTATTCTCTTTTGGTTTTTATTATTTAAAAAGTCTTTTTTAGAATTTTGTTCAGGACACATTCCGACCGCCATCAACTTTTGCTCTTTTCTCAATTTATACTGAAATATATTAAGTACAAACAATAGAAATATAGAAAAGATAATAAAAACTATAAGTTATCATAATCCTCCATATGTGTGGTAATTCATAAATAATCCAGTGCATTTGAACTGATGGAGGATTGGCCAATGAAATTTTTTGTCGTAACGCATGCCATCCATTTCTTAGTTATATTGTTACGTCGCGATTGTCCAGATTTTCTTGGCATTTGTGAAAAACGGGAATTCGGTACAGAGGACGACGAAGATTAGAAGAGGCAAACTGAACAAATTGATTGTCCAAAATTTCTTAGTATTTGCAAATGTTTCGATTACTTTCAACGGAAAGTAAACAGAAGGTAAATATTGAATTGAATGGATGTGGTAAGTTGTAACATTTGAATCCACTTTGTTGACCAGTTAATATTGTCAATATTTTTGATTATATTTCAGAATTGGTTGAGTGTCTTGACGAAGCAGTGCAGAGTGATTCATTTTGTAACAACCATACACTTGTGGAAGTAACTGGAAGTTGTAATTCGATAGTATCTAAGGTTAAGATAAACGACTGTCCAAAATCTGTGGTTATAAAAGAAGAAAAGCCAATGTATTTATTGTAGTTATAATTATTTAAATTTAAATGAATTCAATTATGTTATTCCCAATTGCAGTTGTAAATGTCCCAACAAAATTCCTGAATCGAATCAACGTAATTTATTAAAATCTTGTGATTATCAAGCAAATTCTGAAGACTCGATTTGTTCGACAAGACAAAAACTAAGCGAAGGACAAAGCCACGTTTGTCTTTATTTACCCTGTGCCATGGATTCCGATTCATATGATGATGTGACACCAAAGACGGTGAAAATCAAATGTACCCGTGATATTGATTTAACTGAATCATATTCACCATGTTCAACGCCACGTGGTACGAGGAAAAATTCACCAATACCAAGTCCACGTTCAACAACATGTTCATCACAGCAACCATCAAATTCATCATCAAAAGTTGATTGTAGTCGTGAAAATAGGAAACCATGTGGTGGGAAGAAGCAAGTTAAACCGTGTGTACCAAAAAAGTGTAAAAATTGTCCAAATGATAATTTAGGGCCAGAACCTGTTGAACTATTATGCCCATGTTGTAATCGTGATATAACAACAATAATTAAATGTAAATTGAAACTAAAGTATCATTTTCATGCGTTACTATTAACGCCACTACTAATGTGCTGTATCCCATACATGATGAAGGATGCCCGTCAGATAATCCATTATTGTTGCCATTGTCATACAAAATTGGGCTATGGTATACCAGTGGTTGTTGAGAAACCGCGATGTGATAGTAAACAGACTGAACCTGTCTTTTTCACCGGAGCATAGCACTATGAAAACTAACTTACCATAGAACTAATAGAAATGAAAATTAACAATTCATATCAATTAAATTGAAGTTTAAAGGAATAATGATGTTTACTTGTTGTTAAATGAATTGTTGTTCTATATCGATCCTTATCAATTCACATTTTCATTCAACGCCTGAAATATTCCACTAAATATAATTAGATAGATAAATCTGATCATAATTAATATTATAATAAATATTTTCTAATAAAAAATAAAATAGAAAAGGTCTTTGAACGATACTGGATTTCTTAATTTTTCATTTTGAAGACGACAGTGAAATTGAATAAAGGGCAACTGTGATGAATGGGTAACGGAAATTATGATAAATGATGGCCAATATGAAAGTCTAATGAAACGGTTGAATGAACTCTGCATTGCTGTACGTTGGCAACTATGAATGGTGACAGTGTCAAAACTGATTTTCGGTATATTTTTTTTTTTCTATTTTCAATAACAAAATTTAATTGATTCGCATTTTATTAATTAGAACTGCGTTTTTAATCAAACTAATTTTTTAATTAATTCCTTTTTTAATTATTCGTTTTATTTCATACTTTAGTTACCCGAATCAAAGTTCTGTTTTCCTATAATCTACCGACCAACCATTCAATTCACATCAATTTTAATGTTAACAGACAGATAATATTTATTGTTTGGTTATAACTTCATTCTTTATTTTTGAGATTTTGATCCGAAGAACCAGTAAAATTGTAAATATAAATTTGTAATGTACGTAAAGTAAGAATGGCATTACGTGTACGTTGTTTGTTATGCGGTGAAATTCTTCAATGTACTCGTTCACATACAGAAAATTTATTGGAACATATACAAGAACATCATCCAAATGTTAAACTGACTCGAATATCAGATCAAGTATAACATGACTTCGTTAATACAATCTCATGTAATGCATTAAATCCCTTTTCTCTTTTCATGTTTTTTTTTGTAAAGTTTATTGACGATGATAAGCAATCTGTTCCATTGAAGACTAATAACGGTTCAAATCTTTCATTTGATAGTACGAAGAATTTAAGCTGTAAGTAAATCACAATTTTAAAACTTTCAGATGAACTTTATATGATTAGCATTCGATTGACAGTATACAGTCATCCAAGCGATGAATCTGGTTTTCAAACAATATTTCCAAGAAAACGAAAGGATACAATACAAACAAAAAAAATTCCTGATGACCTCAAGGAAAAATCAAATGATGACAATCTAAATAACAGTCAAGTGTATAAATCAAATGAATGGAATAAATCGATAAGAAGTAAAGAATTTGATGATAAATCACCATTGAAAACCGTTAAATATAAGAAGAGGAAACCGATTAAACCGAAATCAAAGAGTCTCTATTTAACATCAAGTATGTTGGAAACCATTCATTTGATCAAATTGAAATAACAAATATTTATTTGTCCCTGGTATTATGCATAGTTGAACGTTGGCGTCCTGGTAAATTCATGAAAATCTCATGCCCAAAATGTGCCAATGATGTGCATCCACAAATTCGGTCACACACTAATCGTGTAGGATCAGTGAAATATAAACTTTTATCTTTAACAAGATTTTCCAAATCATTTAACTGAGTTTTACTGATTTTTAGGTAACCCGTAATCCGGCGGGTGCAGCACTAATTCTAACTTGTTGGCCATTGTGTTTTATGCCTTGTTTATTTCCACCACCGACCAGAGAATTTTTGCACTGTCCAAAATGTAATCATTATTTGGGCACATATGACCGCAGTAATCCGAAAGTTCAACCAAACACAAATGTTGGTGGTGGTAATGGTGATTCTGATTTGGCCATTTTTAGTTAAACCACTTGAATTACAATTCCAACTACGTAGGCCACAAATGAAGTACAATTGTCAATTCAATTTCCCCGGGGGTAAAATCATCAATTTATTTATTTACTTTCTCATTTTGTTTTGGAGAAATTATAGAATGGAGTCTGGTGTGTTAATTCGACACATTCTTATTCTAAATTAAAATTTTAGATCAACCTGTTTGATGTAACCAAAAAAAAAAAAAAATTCAAAACTAAAGACAAAAATTTTTTGGAAAATCTAGAAATTTTAACATTTGGAAAAGCGAATTCTAAAGAATGCAAGAAGATGTAATTGATGAGGATCAGATTTATGTAATTGGTCGAGCTTCACAGCCAAGAGTACCAGCACCATCATTCGGTATGGAACGTTTAATGACCCGACAAGAATACTCGTTCAATGGGCAACCACAGATTGCACCTGAAATGAGACGTGTAAACAATCGGCGAATACCGCCAGCTCCATTACATGGTGGAAATCGAATACCACCAGCACCACCAGCAACTCCTGATATTCATACGATTGATATGAATTCATTGCACATATCAGAATCATCGTCGGTAGTAGAGACCGAACAACATCACACTGTAGTGGATCAACCGAAACCAACTCATTTGTTGCCACCGACATATTCTGTTGCTGTTAGTCAACCTCCACGGTGTTAATTTGGTTCAGCTTGATGACTGTTAATGAACTGATTTTAATTGAAATTTAACTTTTTTTAGTCCACGAACATCCAGTTTGGCATCATACTTATTGCAACCAGAACGGCCACCGCCAAGTTATAATACAACTTATGGACTTTATGCAGAATATGTTGGCACCGTATTGCCAACAACACGTTAGTATTTCATGAAATATAATTGAATCTCAGTTATGATGAGTTCAATCTTATTTTTTCTTGTTGTTTATGAATAAATTTTGCAGCGTCTGGTCGTTTTCTTAGTCCTCGTCCAGTACCAATAATATGTCCTACCTGTGGTAATTTTGGTATATCGTTGACACGAACAGAACGAACAATTGTAACTCATTTGTCTGCTGTTGGTATGAAAATTAAAGATACGTAATAGTCGAAAAGATTTGTCTATATAATAATTTTGTTATTTCAGCATTATTTTTATGCGCTTGCTGGCCATGCTGTATATTACCATACTTTATGGACACATGTAAAGATTCATATCATTATTGTCCAAATTGTCAACAGTATTTGGGCGCTTATACGCCTTGGTAAACAGTGAAATTTCTTTAGAGCATATTCGTAACGAAATTAATATTAGGAAAAAAGGGAATTAAAATTGAATGATTTTGTATGTTCAAACTGTTAGTGACAATAAGAATTTATATAGTGTAACAAATGATTTTCTGAATTTATTTTTGAAAATAAGTAATATATAACAGTTACCATTGTATTATGTACCTGAAACCAGATGTTGAAATTGTAAGGACCTATAACAACATGCATATGTTACAGTATAGCATTTAAGATAAGGTTGTCGTACTTTTCGTCATGAAAAACAAAATAATCTACCATTTGGCTTGAACCATTGATAAAGTAAATCATGATTTCAATTGCAACTAATGCTAATTGTAGATCAAAATATTGTTATTAATTGGCGAATGCTTCATATTTAGTTTATTAATCACAGTTTAATATTAGGATACGTTATCAATTATGATATTACCATTAATCCCTATAAAAAAGTATTAATTTAAACTAATGGAGTACTCAGTACAGCCCAATATTATGGGATGGAGATCGATCGTTTTACTTTATTGCGACGAGTCTTCGTTGGAAATATCAAAAGCTTAGTTAACTGATGAACTACTTGTGGCATTTGTTTCTTTTGATGCCTTGAAGGATTTTCTTCATCCCTTGATTCATATACAAACGCTATTGATCCATTGATTTTTGTAAGAATCTTTTGAATATCTTGCAGTTTTGGTCTACTAAATTCACGACATAGCTCATATATGAACCACGTTCCAGTTTCTCTGTTACGGAACGAGGCGTACTCTAAAATAAATTTAAAATAATTAATATTGCGAATAATTGTTTACTAGTTTGTAAATTATGATATATGAATACTCTCTACTGTTGAAAACATTAGAAGTAAATCAGCATAAGCTGGAATGTAATATATTGGTTTTCCATTGCACATCGGTTCAGCATCTATCATATCATAACTGCTCAAACATTTTACGGGATCTTGAAGTTTCTCACCTCGGCATGCCGCAATGAAAAATAATTTTGGTTTTCCGATCAATGATTTACAATTATCTCCTGTAAATGGATGCCATAACTCGTCAACTTTATATTTCCTATCATAAGCCCAGAGTTTTCCGTTCTCCCCATGACTCAATACGGTTATCCATAGCATATCACAATTGGAGTGATTCATTTTTGAATCTTAAGTATCAAAACAATAGCAACACGTTAATGGTTGGTTGAAAATAATTTAAATCAATACGTAAATTACATTTTGAAATGGTAGATTTTATTCCATCAGCTGTTAGATCATTTTTGATGTCCACTTCAAAACTTAAGAACTTTAACATCTTTTCAAGATTTTCAACATCCTTTTCAGTGCCTTCTCTTTCTTGAAGATAAAGCTCTTCGAATTTTTTATGATTGAAAATGATTGCTTTACCACGCCGCTGATGCCATACGTCATAGTATAGAGAATTTACTGGAATTGTCCGGAATTGCTCCAAATTTTCCATTTTGAATTTATCACTCACGACTTTGTAAAATCACTACATATGATGACTGTGTAATTATTTTATTGAAATTATACTTTACTGAAAATCGAATTAGTGCAATATCACAAGATGTAAAGGCACTGTCTTATTAAGTTGATGTTATTTAGTCTACACCGAATTTTATACTGTTTTGTGACGATGACCGTCTTAAGAAATTTGGTAAAAGAACTTGTGATAAGCCGCGTTATCAATACAAACATACGTCATTAATGTAACGATTAGTGCATTCGGTGGTGTTTATCGAATCTTTCGATAAACAAGAGATAATAATTCAACCAATAAGATAAGGACACATAAAGAATTCAGATAGTTCTAGGCTATAGTTTATCTGAGAAGAGTTAGTTGTTACATAATGGTCAAAGAATAGAGTTGTTAAATTAGAGTCAAAGAATAGAGTTATTAGAAAACAGCCAAAGAATAGTTGAAGAATTTGTTAACTAGAATTAATAAAGAGTAACAATTATAACGAAGTGAACATTTTGTGTTTTAATATTCTGTATTTCAGGTATTAATAAGAAGTGAAATGTTACATTAATGTTCATTAATTACAATGATAAAACTGCTTGGTGCTAATCTAGAAATTATTTATAATTTGAACAATTGAAAATCCATTTGCTTAAAACCTTTCATCGTTTACCAAAATGAAATTGTATGGTTCTTAATAAACGAAAGCTTCTGTATCACTCCGAAAACGAAATAATTCCGAACAGTTTCCGTTATACGAAAATTCTAAAAGCTTCACGTTTCCGTTGCAACACGCATGTGCTTTCGTTGAAACTAATTACGTAAAACTACTCGTTTCTTGAATCATACTATACACAATGATTCACTTTCCATTGCTTACATTAAACTATTTATTTCAAATTAGTTTAGAATTAAGTTATTATTTATTTGACGTCAAGTTTTTGTTTCTCTGATTGTATACGTTGAAGGTTTCTGTTTTCCAATACAATTACAAGTGAAATCAAAACGATCAAATAGATACTTGAAGGTGGCATCAATCTTATTAAGTATCACAATTCATTTGCAATACCGAGTTCTATCCGAGTACAGTTTTAGTCCGACACACGATCAAAACAATTGAGTGTCTCTCTCACGAAATAAAATAAAAAGTATTTCGTAATATTGAAAACCATCGTACAATAATTTTGCGGTGTAAATTAGCTGTTGTACAACATTTATATTTCAGTTGAGTTCTAATCGTTGAATTGTCCAATACATTGCTTTCTAATTACACATTTTTTTTTGTATTAATACTCTTATCTATCGATATTCTACATTTATAAAAGGGCAACAGATCTGTATTATTCACTACATTCGTAAACGTTATCTTCGTCTCGTTGCTTACATTTTTATTTAATAATTTAAGTGCCATTCGGATGATTCAGTTGTAATTAACAAGCGCAATAGGTTTCAGTATTTCACCAAATATTGTTCAGTTATCAGTTAAGGAGAAATAAATTGAAAAAAAAAACTGAATTTTTTGTTATCCAACTGATAAATTGTGTGAAGTGGAAAACCAATTCATAATTATCGAATTAAATAAACGAAGTTTTAAGTCGTCAGTGTTAATTAGTATACCAAAGTGTTTAAACGAATTAATTGAATAAAGTATAGACTTTGAATTTTAATAATATGGATAATAAAGGGGCACCATATCCAACTGGACCAGGAAATTATCCACATCCACAACCACCACCACCTTATCAAGCGGGTTTTGTTAATCCATCACATCCTCAACATCATCCACAACAGCCACCGGTTATAGTCCAACAGCCAACTGTAGTTCACAGTAAGTTTATCGTTCACCATATCCGTGTCTCTCCCATTACCCCCTTGTTATAATCGTCAATCTAATCAATTGAAAAAAAAAACAAAATTATCTCGTGATTTCCAGCTGTCTATGCAATTCCACAAGTTGGACCTGACCCCTCTTCAGTGACCTGTCCATCATGTCATAAAAATGTAATAACTCGGCTAGATTACGAAACAACAACTAAAACACATTTGTGTGCAGCAATTCTATGCTTATTCATGTGAGTCATCTTATCAGAATATAAAGAAACAGTCGAATTTAAAAAGAAATGAGCGAGAAGGAAACCATAATCAGTGTTTCCACGTATTTACATTTAATTTTAATCGTTCAACAATGTTTTTTACTTGTAGATGTTGGCCTTGTGCTTGGATCCCATATGTAATGGATTCATGTAAGAATGCAAACCATTATTGTCCAAGTTGCGGTGCATTCATTGGAACATATCAAAATTAAGATGGATGCCATATAATCAAAAAGAGTTAATAATAAAATTACTAGACGGAAAAGCTATTTGACGAATGGAAAACAGAAAAATCAATTTGAAGTCAACGGAATTTCTTAACTCCATTTTTGATTGGTGATTGAATCCCTAATTACACGGTGTTTTCAATATCATATCACCCAACTATCCAATTATTAAATGTGCTATTACTTTGAATTAATCATTTATTGTGATTATTTACTATTTTACTTACGTAATTGTTTATGTATAGAACATAATGAATATAAAAATATGTTAATAAGTCTATACAGTTAATGAATTACATAGAAATTTTTGTATTGTAATGAATGAAAATATGAATTTCATCAATCCAATTAATTTTCTTTTCTTGTTGTCGATATTAAATACAATTTTTATTTTTATATAATTGAAGGAATTTAAATAATAAATTTTGTCTGTCATAGAAGACAATTTGCTTATATATTACGTATTTTAAGAACCGTAAGAAAACAAACATATTTAAAAGAATAAATAAAATTTGTTATGAATTCAATTTAATTCCATGTGTCTTTTCATAGATTTTTCTTTTAAATTTTTTTTTTTAATTTCCAGCAATTGATACTTTACTATTATTCACGGATCCATAATTTCTGTGGCATGTTATCTTATCTAAATGATAGATTAGTTGAGTTGTTGATGGATTTTTTGTTACCTTTTGTTTCTAATGTCGTCCCAATCAAATGATTAATATTTTATTTTTATAATGGGACAGTACACATTATTGTTGCATAATCATAAAAGTAATAACAATAAAAAAATACGTTGATTCTTCTTATCTTGATAACAGGAAAAAAACAGCAGTTCGGTGGTACTGATATCAGACCGGGACAAGTACTTATTAATGCCGAAGCACATAATTTCGATTCAACCGAATCATATGTGGTGTATTCTGCTACGAAATTTTAATGAAATTATAATTCTAGTTACATTATCAACTGAACCAAACGAAACATATAATTGCTGTATATTCGGGTACATTTACAAAATTCATCGTTTATTTTGAATCGCGGCGTGAAATCGTAAAAAAATTTCTGTGAAAAAAAAAAAAAACTGAACCAATTCAATTAAAAATAGTTATTATACAATTTCATTAAAGTACAGTTGATAAATTGTTGGGTGTAGTGTATTAAATACAAGTACGTAGTGACAATGACACTCGGGGAACAACCAACCGGGATTCAAGATCAATCATCAGAAGTGATGAAATTGGCTGGATCACCGCCGACCTATGAACAAGTGGTGCAACATGAATATCTAACGGGTGAATCATCACAATCAGAACGTCAACAGCCAATAATCATTAATCAGCCGATTATATTGACGGGTAATGAAAATGCTATGACAAAATAAAATTAATGGAAACAAAGAATCAAAATCGACATGTCCTTTTTATCGATTACTTATGTTTAAGGTCATCCATTAATGATGGGCCCTGAACCAGAAGCAGTATTTTGTTCTGCCTGTTTAAAGAACGTGACAACTATAACTACTCGTACTCCTGGTTTCTTTGCTCACGTGTCTGCTATATTTATTCTTCTCACCTGGTTTGTATTTAATCATGATTTTCATAATTTTACGTTTGAATGAATTTTTTTTTTTAGTTTTCCGTTTGTATTTATACCATACGTTGTTGATTGTTTTAAAAATGTTAACCATTACTGTCCCAATTGTAATGCATTCATGGGTACATACAGACGATGACTGATCAATTTATATATAAAGTATTGAATCAAATTTATGAAATTAATTTAACCCCTTTACTTACTGATAAGAGAAACAATTTTTTTGTTTTTTTTTTTTTTTATTTTGAATGAATTTGTTATTAACTGTGTGTTTCGAATGATTCATTAAATGAGTATTAAATGAATACAAATAAGAAATGATGTTATTATGAATAGTGTTTGTTGTAACGTGATAAATAATTGGTAATTGATTAAAATTTTATGAGAATGGACCGCAGAATGGTGCCACAGCAAGACAATTGCCGCAATCAGGACAAAAATGATAATAATCCTTAACCACATCATTGATAAATGGAAATAGACAGCAAATGCCCATGCTAAAAATTCAATTAAATCGTTACAAATTAAATGAAATTGTGAAACGAAAATAAATATTCAAATGATTCCAATACCCAATGGCACAAAAGAAGCAAAAGGCGCATATTGATTTATCTGTTTTCAGTTTAACCACATTAGTATTAATTATTTTGGTGCAGTATGGACAAAATAATGGTGTTGAATGCCTGTAAGTTACTGAAACATTCATGTATTATTCATCAAATAAAAAGGACCACCATTAATGGTACATTGAACTTCTCACCTTTATTAATTGGTTCAGAATCTAAAATCACTGGAGTTTGGACACACATTGTTCTCCTTATTGGATTTTTTGTTCTTATTCAGAGTTTAATTTACTTGGAATTCATACTATTGAATACAATTTATAGCTACACTGTTTCTTAGTTGTTGTTTTTTTTATCGGATATTAATTGTAAAGGTAAAAATTAATAATTAGAAAACACAGAGATTACAGTAAAAAATAAAACTGAATTTTATTGTAGATTTGAAATTTCTTGGATCATTTGATTACAAACAAACAGAAAAAAAAAATAAAATAATAAATTGCATAAAAATAACTGATTATAAATGAAAGTGGCCTACTTGAACTTGTAACAAATTGAGATTTTCACAAAACAATTTCACACAACATAACAATTCACATGTTCTTATCAATAATTTATGTAGTTTTTTTTGGTATAGAATTTATCAGCTGATGGTCAATTGGGTACTTCAGTGGGACCCTAATTTATATTGGGAACAATAATTTCATAAATCACAGTTGAATCAAAGAGTAATTGTTGTTGAATACCATTTCACTAGGGAATTTGCAATAAGATTAGTGCCACTGAAGGGCCACAATAATTGAAATTTCCTCTATTTTATGGCTCACACAGACAATTTGGATCATCGCTATTCTTAACTCGACACAAATATTGTTGTCTTTTTGTATTCAATCGAATACAAATTGCTTGAACCATAAAAAATGTAAAGAATGCAAAGGTATAGTCCGTCATTATAAATAGTAAAAGTTAATAAATGAATATAACGATTCAATTCAAAAATTTAAAATGAAAAACTTTTCGTGAATTTTTTCTCTGTTTTCTCCGATTCCGAATTGCAAATTTGATTTTTTGCAGCCAAACGAAATTTTGTCGTAATGATTAGTTTGTCATTTAGAAATTGATGATTTTGGAATTAGTCAAGTATGTAAGTTAATCGTTTTTTGGGGCGTAATTTTGAGGGAACCTGTTGTTGATGACACACTATGTTTTCTTTTATACCGCAAACATATACATAAATGTTACTGTACTTATCTCAATAATTTTTGGTAGATAAAAATAAGTCAATTCTCCCCTCCGTATTTTGATTACGAGCCATGCCTAGTTAAATAATTAGAATGAGTCAAAAGAAGCCAAATATCTTTATCAATGATCAATCCTTATCGATCAGTTAAATACAGAGATTTAGATAACATTCACTGAAATACCATTTCGATATTCTAACGTTTGTGATTTCATATTTTATTTAATAATTCACACCTTGCAAAGAAGGTCTCATTTTCAAATTAGATTGCTATTCAATATCATAGTCATTTCTATTTACAGTGTAACAGTTAAAGTGACATTTCCCATATTAAGTGCATTTTAGTGATCGTTAATTAATTCATTATAAGATGGAAGGTAAATCATATCCACATCCTGCACCACCACCAGCATACGATTTCAATAGTGGACAGCAATCGCATCAACCCTACCATCCGCCACCAATGCAACAACCACCAATACAGCATACATATCATGTACCAGCACCAACTGTGATTAACGTTGAACCAACACGTAAGATGCCATCACAATTGGATTATTGATATGAATATTAACTGGAATTTTAACTGTTACAGAGCAAGTATTTATTGCACCAAATGTGGGACCAGATCCAACAATGGTTACTTGTCCATCATGTCGAAATACAGTTGTGACACGATTGGAATATGAGCCAACAACTAGAACACATATTTGTGCTGGACTTCTCTGTTTGTTTGGGTGAGTACAATAAATCATAGGCATTTCATTAGAAGATAGAAATAAATTCTTATCAGTTTGAACCGAATGAAATTAAAACAACAAAATCAATAAATTTTGAACAGATTGTGGTGTTTCATCTGTCTTCCTTACTGCCTTGATTCATGCCAAAATGGAAATCATTATTGTCCATCATGCGGAGCATATATTGGCACTTATCATGCATAAAGTTCATGGACCATAATATTTAATCAATTCTTAATCTTAATGATTTTACCTGAAGTTTAACTATAAAATTTCTTAAATTATTTCGTTCGGTTTAAGTTATACAATTATTTTAATGTGAAAATATATTTAAAGAATAAATTTATTTCTAATTGTTAGACCAATGAGTTATTTCGTTTGATTGTATTTCAGATGCTGGCTTTGTGTCTGTCTACCATACTGTTGTCATTGTGGCTCCAATGTGAATCATTATTGTCCATCATGCGGCACATTCATCAGAACATATTACACGGATTAATTGCAATTGACGGAAGCTATGCCGACTGTCTAGTATTGTGCTTATTCACCAAGTTATCATAATCCAGTTGATGAATAGATAAATTACTGATTTATCGCTTATCAATCTAAAAATAATTCAAACAGTTTTCCTTATTTATCGGAAAATTAACAGGTTTGGATCTTAACTAAGTACTAAAGCAGCAAAGATTCATTTAGTTTATAAACAATTTTTTTTTTCAAATTTTATGTTTAGTAAAACTTCTCCATAGCAATTAAGTGCAATTGGAAGTGCATTAACCGATTAATAAAAATAAAAATAAAAGTCCATTAACGAGTTTAATTAGTTCTCATTGATTGTACAAGTTACAACAAAGTAACAGTTATGGTCTCATAAAGATAGTAAAAATTAAAGAAATTTCACTTTCTATACATCCGATTTGCAGGCAGAAATTGAAACAAAAATTATCTGAGATGAATATCATTGGTGGGAATTTAACCGACCATTGGATCTTAAGAGTTAAATTCACATCCGAAGAGATCGTATTTGCTTTCCAATTCCATTAAAAACACACCAAATATTTTTGCTTAGTTCAATTCAAGTGGCCATTGCGTAAAGTTGAGTTCATTACAACTGGTACAGTTTGATGTTATTTAGTAAAGAATCGTTAACTAAATATCTTCATATTGTGATTCAAAATTCCTGGCCACAATTAACGGTTCATTATTCTCAAGTGAAGAAGTGCATTGGATTGATGAAAATATTCAAGGTGTCGTATTTGACTGTTTATTAACTTGAATCAACAAATCTACGATTAATATACAATCAATTGAAAGTGAAATTGCCTACCTATAAATATCAATTTGAACGGCAGCAAATAATTGATTACTCAGAATCAACCGTTACAATACAAAT
This sequence comes from Coboldia fuscipes, assembly GCA_001014335.1. Taxonomy (NCBI): domain Eukaryota; kingdom Metazoa; phylum Arthropoda; class Insecta; order Diptera; family Scatopsidae; genus Coboldia; species Coboldia fuscipes. Next base: position 70,791 of record JXOR01000205.1, read on the forward strand.
ATGATGAATATAATATTCATAAATAATTAGCATATACCCAATAGTTATTGATCAATTCGTTCAAGTTTGGTGAAAGAAATCGAAATTTACATAATCAAAGAAATTTTAACTTTTTTATATGCAATTCCCTACGAGATTAAGAAATATCATTTATTTGTTGGTCAACAACTAAAGAAACAAAAAAAATAAAAATGAAGAGTAAATGATTGAGGTAAAATTGTAAATTGTCTTACCAAAAATTTCACAATCAAACGTACCCAACGTTATTAACTTGGATTATTAACGCAATTTTCATTTTGGTCAAAGTCGTTGATCAGTGCGTGGTGTTACGGTTAACTAAATAATAAATTTATAATTAAATGTCTTTTAAATCCAATTCTGTTTGAACTTAGTGTGGTGATATTCAGTGAATGGTTTTACATTTGCAATTCGTGGTCGAGTTCATTTGGGGTGAAGATTAAATTAAGTGTTAAACATATTGTAAGATACCCATAGGTGTCTGTTTCATTAATTATGTGTCATCAACGTGTTGGATATACTGTGCTCATTATATTTTATATAATTCATTTATGTTGGACAGAAACGAACAGTTACAATAGTCAGTATAATGAGCTGATGGAACGTTCTAACTTAAGAACAAAAATTAGTAGTTTTCTTGGCACTAAGAAGGGAAAATTTTTCGATGAAATGGACGATTGTAAGTATTACAATTTATAAACAACCATTTGGCATAATTTATTAAATTCTGTTCCAGTTTTATCTGAATCATGTTCTTTATAAAATTCCTCTCGTCTTCATACGTTTAATTAGTTCTTAACAGAATCATTTAAGTTTTATTAATGAGTTCAGTTCTTTTGTTTTATTTGCTTTTGAACTAATTTCGTTCTGTTTTGTTTGTGGCTCGCTGACAAATCTGTATTGAGTTTATTATTTCGGTAGGGGTACCGGCCTTAAGAGAAAGAAATTTATTAGAGAGAAAGAGATTCAAGTTAAAAAAAAAAGAAATTAATTTTTTTTTTATCTCTTTAGGTAATGGAATTTAACCGCACCGGATTGCGTGTCACAAGATTCATAACTTCTTGTTTTTGTTTCAGTTTTATATTCATATAAACGATATAACATAATCGTGGTTTACAGTGCATTGAATCTTTCTTGTATTTTATTCATAATTCTTAAGTTGAATTATTATATAAAATAAAACATAAATCACGTTAATATTATGATTACATACGTCATCATGAGTAACTTTTAAACTCCTGATGCAATACTGCATCCATTAAGTTTAATGCACTTCACTTGATTCGAATTTCATTACAAAATAAATCATTAGTTGAACGAAGATAAATTGTACTTTATACGACATCAGTTTGAATCAATTATTATTACTTCTTCTTTTCAATTTAAATTGAATTAATGAAAAAGTTAAATAAAAATTGTAAAAAAACTAAAACATACAATTTTCTCTTTCTCACCCAATGAACTGCAATTAGGTAAGCAATAATACATATAACAGAAAATAATGTAGTTAATTTGTGTAAAACATAAAAAACCATCAAAATCCCCTAAGAAAGAGAAGAAATATAAAAAAAAATTAATAAAGAAACCAATTAAACGAAAATAATAAAAAAAAAAATCTGAACGTGTTGAACTAAAGTATGTTACCAGTGTCAAGTGCATTGTATTATTACCAATCAACACTGTTGAATTTTATGATGTTGAGAAATTGATCAACATCTCTTTTTCACTCAGTTTAATTCTGTTTCTTTTTTTTTATTTTTACTTAAACATCTCATCGATATTGACGTTATTCACATTGGCCGTGAAATTAGTTCAAATCATATGTTTTCAATATAAACATAATTACTGTAATCGAAATAGAAAATCATGAATTAGTCTATGTATGGTCTGACAGCATAACAGGTGGAATTAGTCTTTAAATATTTTTTTTTTTATTTCTATTAGTCTTGTACACATATGAAAAGTAAAAGAAGAAAAATATAAAAATTTTCCTTTCAATACAATTCGCTGATAGAGACATATAAATAAATAGTTAAAAATCGAAAAACAATAAAAGCGTTTAAATAATGACCAATTGAATGCCATTGAACGGCTTATGTTAAACCATTGTGGATATATAAGCATTCTCATTTATAGCATTAATTAAGACCTTTACCAATTCTTATATTCAATATGAATACTTTCTCCACGCATCGGTGTTGTCAATTCGATTTTCATAGCGTAAAAATATAAAAGTCTTTAAGCTTTTGCTTATTTATCCATTTACCTTAACCAACTTACATAGATATGTGCTATACAGGTAAAGATCAATATTATCATACAATTAAATAAAAGTGAAAGATGTCTTTATGTCTACTAATTTCCAAAATAAAACAATCAACTTATACATATGAATTGGTTAATATAATTGGCTTCTTATCACATCGTTCAGATCTAATAAAGAAATAATTTTCTTTAGGTGAAACAGTTGAGAGATAAGTTTTTGTGATTCTTTGTGGGTTTGGTATTCAATTGTTTGTCGTTTCTTTTTTTTTTTGGGAAGCTGTTTATTGAACTTGCTATTCGATTTTTTATTGAGTTTTGTCTCATTAATCTGTGATTAAAATACATTTTCAAAAAGATTTTTACATTTTGTATATCTTTGATTATTGCCTGAGTATGTATACTTGTAATTGTTTGGTAGAAAATCATTTATATTGTTCATATACTTACATATATGTGCTGCTACATAAATTATTAAACCGTATAAATGCGGCATGTTACCACTGGTAAACATTAAAAATTTCACTTTACTGATTATTAGGTCTGATTTTTGTGTTGGGAAGAAATATACATTTTCTATGAATTGTTTTTTTTTTCGATGGGTATAGCGATTCAACTCTTTCTTACATTGCACATCGTCGCGATAGCACCATAAATCTTATTACTACAATTTCAGTGTTGAATTTTACCATTCTCAGGTGTTAAATTTAAATTGAAAAGAATTGTTTATTAACGTTTTGTGTATTTTGTTAGAAAGAGTTTTGTTTTCTTCACTGTTTATCTTGAACAAATTGCTGAAAATTATGGATTAAATTGGATTTCTTGCTAAAAATTTTAAAAGAAAAGAAATTAAATTAAACGATTGTCGTTGACTGGAAATTTTCACATTTTTACGGAATTTTAATTTTTGGAATTCAACCATTTATGGATTAACGATCAGTGATTCTGTGTCACATTAAACTTACGCAATGCAAGTTGAATAAGTTCGTGTAAGAGATCCTCTTTTGGTAGTTTAGTAAAGAGTATAGTGGAAACGGTTTTATGTAAATTCAATCGTTTAGTCATCCTGAAGAAAAACCCAAGAAATATCAAGAGTGTTTATACAGTGTTACATAAAACATTATGGAAATTTATATTAATCATTTGCAATGCAAGACAAGCATTTTAATTAGTAGTTTATTATTGATTTGGTTCATTGGTGAGAGTAACAGTGAATTACAGCATCAACATTTAAATGAAACTGATCTAGAATCACGGTATATTCAAACGGCTGATGGTCAAGGGCTGACCAGTGATTCATTGTTAGGTGTATTAAAACAAAGTAAATTTTATTTTTCACTTGAAAATGATTATTTTTTACCTTTTACTTTAATTTTATTGTTTTTATTTTAATTTAAATCTGTTTTGTTTCTCATAATGATTTTCATGCCCAAGTAATCAAACGTAATTAGATGGTTTCATTGTGATTTATTAAATAAAAAAATAATACTTTCAGTTATACCGAAAACGTGTAAATATGGGAAAAGAGAATTCGAATGTGATATATCAATCTCATGTGTAATGCGCGGTATGATACCAATGGATAAATGTTCCGGTGGATTAATTTGGTCTTGTTGTGTGGATAAAAATCACTATGACATTCAGAAGCCATCTGATGATGGAATCCTCAGTAATGCAAGTAAGTAAATCTGTTTCCTGTTTTATAATTATTGCAGATGACGATTTTTTTTTATGCTCTGATTTTTTTGTTAATTATTTGTGATTTAATGGAATAATTTTATTTTGGCAAGTTAAAGAAAAATTTACAGTTTTGAAGACAACCAACCGGAAAATAAAAGACACAAAAAGAAAAATCACGAATTTATTAAAATGTGCGAATTTGTCATTGTCGAAATTATGAAAATATAACAGTTCAGTTATAATATAATTAAGTGAAGGTACCATTTATGGGGCCATTAAGAATTACAAATGAAAGTGAATTTCATTGTTTGTTCATTTCTTGCAATTTCACTGGTTCACAACCATTAAAATATGTGTAGTCTGGTTTTGATTGTAGAGCAACGAGACAGAGAATGACTAAATTTATTCGGTGTATTGTAAATTGTATTTAAAGGGCCATTATCATTTGTTAAAACATATTTTAGGTGACACTGATATTATTCATTTGGTTGGATTTTATCCAAATAATGTGACACCGCGTCCAACAAGACCGACACGTCCACCATATCGACCACAAAATGATGTGCCCTACTATTTTCATACGCGACCATCAACCACAACGTCTACGACACAGAGACCATTGAATTCGGAATGGAGTGATGAAGATCAATATGATCAACATCCGCATCATCCTTATGATCGACCGCCAGTGAATTTTTATGGTCTACTAGATGGTACATTCTTTCATCAAAGGCCACCGACAACGACAACTAGACGACCATCCGTGTTCAGTGACACTGGTTATGGTTCATCACAGTCAGATGATCATTATCAGCGGCCTTATGATGATTCGTATGGCAGTTTTGGACAAAATAATGATGTCTATCGACCATATGCTGGTACACAAGACTTCTGGTCCGAGTAGAAATTGAAGTAGTTAAACGCACCAGTAGAACAAGCACATTGAAAGCAATAGAATTTTTAAAATATTTTCAACGTATTTCTGGCAAAAAATTTATCGTTGAATTGCAGTAGATTTCCACAGTCATTTCACCTTTTATTCGCACTACTTTGATAGTTAAGAATTATTACAAGAGATTAATTGAATATTTTTATTCTGTTCCATTTAAGGTTGTGGTGAACTTCATATGCGAACGAATCGTATTGTTGGAGGTCATTCATCTGGTTTTGGTAATCATCCATGGCAGGTGGCTCTGATTAAAACGGGATTCTTATCGAGAAAATTAAGTTGTGGTGGTGCATTGATTTCAGATCGTTGGGCTGTTACAGCAGCCCACTGTGTTGCAACGTAAGTAACAATAGAAATTCCAGTTTATTATTTGAAATTATTGTGGATTTTCGATTTCATTCATCTATTAGTACACCGAATACTAATCTAAGAATACGATTGGGTGAATATAATGTACGGGAACAAGACGAGAGATACAATCATGAAGAGTATGGTATTGAACGAAAAGAAGTCCATCCGCATTACTCATCGGCTGATTTCCAAAATGATATTGCTTTAGTGAAATTGGATCGGAAAGTTAAATTCAGACAACATATCATTCCAGTGTGTCTGCCACCGAAGAGTACAAAATTAATTGGTAAGAAAGCAACGGTGGCTGGTTGGGGACGAACGAAGCATGGTCAAAGCACAGTTCCATCAGTACTACAGGTAAGTGATTAGAGAATTGTGAATGTAATGATATTAAATTCTTTATTGAATATTTTAGGAAGTTGACGTTGAAGTGATATCAAATGATCGCTGCCAGAAATGGTTCCGAAGTGCTGGCAGAAGAGAAACGATTCACGATGTCTTTTTATGTGCTGGTTACAAGGAGGTAAGTTAATATGAAATTCTTATTGAGAAATGTGTACTGATTCATTGGAATTTCCATTGTAGGGAGGACGGGATTCATGCCAAGGAGATTCTGGTGGTCCATTAACGTTAACGTTGGATGGCAAAAAAACATTAGTTGGTTTAGTGTCATGGGGTATTGGATGTGGCCGTGAACAACTGCCAGGTGTATATACAAATATTCAAAAATTTGTGCCGTGGATTGAGAAAGTGTTGGGCAAGGAGCAATAGTGATACCAAAGCAATCGATTGTCATTATTGAATATGGCAAACTGTTACCATAAAATATTGTTTTATCCAAAATCGAAATCATAATGAAGAATAACTTGAAACAATAATTTATGAATTGTTTTTGTTTTTAGCCAGGGGTTAGTTATCATAGTTTTCTATTATTTAAGTGAGTACTCTAATAAGAAGTAACACCGTAATTAGCATTTTAATATAATTTATTATATTCATATTGTTATTGTATAATACATTTTATAATAATAAATTATTCAGTTATTTTTTTTTCTTGTTTATGTATATCAAACACTTTCTCGCTAAGTAAATATAATTTCTATGTTTTCATAGCAATGTATACTAAGGTAATGTATTTTAAGTTGCATTTTTTAAAAAATATCATTTTGGTTTTATTTTTATTATGTTATTCATAATGATGCAAACATTTAAAATAAAACTGAGAATATAAAAAATGAAACAGAAAAATTAAGAAACGATACAATAAAGTATCGATATCGATTAGAAACTGATAATTGAATTACTTAGCTAATTTATGTGTCGTGTTAGTTTAATAAGCTGCTTGTTTTTTTTTTTTTGTATTAAAATTTTATTTCATTAATGTTAATTTACTATACACTAAGTAGAAAAAAAAATTGTTCCATAGCATTTTGTGTTTATAGAAAACAACGACATTTGGATACAGCAGCAAAAATTCGTAAATGATGTGGGGGGGAATATTTGTATCTTAAATTATTAAAACAAAATTATATACATAAGTAGGAATAAATTGAACAAAATAAACTTTTTTTTTTTGTGAAAAATAATAATTAAACTACTTAAAATTATTACAAAAACTAATAACGTTTTTCTATCATTCTTTCGTTTCTTTTTTTTCAAATAAATAATTATGTAATGTTAACATAAACAAATAATCACTACAAAAAAAAAATGTGTTGTATTGCGCTTATAAAAGAAAACGAAATTATGTTGTATCTACTTCTAGAATTCGATTCTTAATAAAAACGGGACTAGGTTGACTATTTTCCATTGGTAAATAGACAATAGTACGTTCACATCAACCATAAAACACGGCAAACTATCTCAAAATCGATTAACATAAATTGAAGTAATTTGGTTATTCACTGTCTAGTTAAAATGTATAAAATCTGAAGTTTACGTTGTAATTCTGAGTTAATTATTAGACGATACTAGTCAGTTAAACTTGATCATTAAAAATCCGAACAAATTTCTATATCGTTTTGAACAGATCTATATTAATTATTTCATTTGTTGTGTTTTCGAAGCAAAATTGGTAAGTCGTTAATTATCACTACAAAATATTTCTCTTAGTATTTTTAAGGATGTCCAACTTCCCAGATGATTAAGTAGCTTTTGTCACCACGATTTTCAATCGTTTGATTTGCCTCTAATACAATGCTGTTGTCCATATCACCATCGCCTAAAATAAGATTTAATAAATCAATTAATAATCAAATAAATTAGACTGGATAAAAGATCACACACAGTGGATATAAATCAAATAAATAAACCATATCCATTTAAAATATATGAAAATATAAAAGTGATACAAACAAAACATGATCTCAAAAACTACGTGTAGGCCCAGTAACCGCCAAATACTTATTCTATTACTAATACACCAAACTACGAAACATTCGCGATATTCAAATAGAAATAAAACACACTACAGCAATACAAGTGCTAAAATATACTAGGAATAACATTACAAAAACAAAAAATAAATTTACCTTAAATTAATCTCATCGTTACGAAATTAAAAGCAGTACCGATTTTTGTTTAAATTTAATAATTTTGGTTCTCAAATAACAACTATTTTTCTTCTTAATTTTCCAATAAGAAAATTTAAATAAAATAATAAAATTTAAGAAACAATATATCAACAATATTTAACTATCTCAACAGTTCCCAAATTAATAAATGCGTTTCGTTGTCACAAGCTTCTTCAGCGCAATCCTCTAAATGTAATAAGAAATTGAATAAATGATACGTTTGTTTTAACTTAATATGGAAAAAAATAATCAAACAATTGAAATTAAAAAAAAAACAATTCATATATGGTGCTAAGGAAATCTCCAAATAACAAATCGAAAAAATGATCACACAAAAGACATCTAATCGATACTAATGCCGTAAAGCATAAAGCAATACAAACCTTGTCTAAAGTCGATGTAACCTTCTCCGCCCGATATCACTCGCATCTCTGGTTTTTTATTCAATTTTCTGGGTAAATTTTCAACTGGTACCGATACAAAGAATTTCACAGCATCACGATGTCCATGGAATGATAACTGAGCATTTGCCATAAAACATCGAGGGATGTAATTTTTCAATGATCCAGGTGCTAAAATATAATCAATTCTATTTAAAATCTATTCAACAAGTATCATAGTTCCATAACTAATTACCTCCATTTGACGAAGCATCGGTCAGAGGAACTGAAATTACGACACCATTTCCAGTACCAATCCATAATCTATTGTAGGAAACCAGAAGGGCAGTAATTCGAACAAATGAGAAACCTAATTTCCCAGTTCCCAACATCTTTGAGACATATGGTTCAATGTCAACGTCCTGCAAATGTTCATATGTTTGAGCATGATACAATCGTAATGTTGAATCTAATCGTATCGAAACCCAAACACCCAAACCGGTCGCTACCATCTGACGTATTTGACATTCTTTACGAGGATGTGCTTCCAATATATGCATTATGTTCAACGATATGGGATCAATAACATAAATCTTATTCAAATGTGCTGCCCAAATTTTATCACCGACAATACAAAGACAACGGACTGAATGCTGTGGTTGACCCAATGTCACTAAATGGTATGAATTCAAATCCCACTGACCATCCGTTTGACGTCTAAATATCGCTAATTTACCATTAGCTAAGGCGGCCACTACACAACATTGAACATGAACGATTGACAAGACTGCATCTGGTAAGCAAATCTAAAACAATAGACCCATTAGTTTTCGTGAAAGTTAAATAATTGAATGGAAATATTTACCTTATGAAGACACTCTCGCCATCGTCCTATGCTACTGTGTACATACAACATTCCATTTTGTGCACCCAACCACATTGTTGGACCCACTGATGTCATCGCTGGCTCTTCTGATGGATTCGTCGATCCCAATATTGGATTTTGTGGTTTCATAAATGGAAGATTACTCAACGCATTTGCATTGTTGCCAGCAACACTAATCGGTACATTTGGCTGAGGATCTTCATCAGCTAAATTACAACTGCTGACCATTTTACCATCTTTGTCAGCCGACGTAATGACACTCTTTTCAGACTTGACTTCCACTTTAATATCTGACGGCGATATTTCATCTTGGGAAGCTGGTACAACCATTTCATTTGTTAGCTTAATCTCACCAGCCGATATACGAATAAATTCAACTTTTCCCATTTCATTTGGACCTTCGCCAGGTTTTTCTAATGATTCACCAGCTTTTATTACTTCACTGTTTTCAAGAATTGCATAATCTTTTTCAAGTGCTCCCATTACAGAACAAATGCACAGCAAATGTGTCTGGCATACGGGGAACGAATCTAGCACCTCATCAGGTGTTTTAGCATCAATAACGGTAACTGTACTAGCTGAATGAGTGCTGGTGCATATCCATACATATGAACTGAGTTGAGTATCCAAGTCTGTATTATCTATGACCATATTAATCTGATGGTCTAACGAATCTAACTCATTGTGACCAACCTCTGTTGTCGGTGAAGTAATTTCGGTTAATTGTGCTGTCTCCTTGGCATAAAATATACTACCGCCAATTAAACAGCCTCCATCACGAGTAAAACCACCATTTAAATTAACACCAGCGGCACAAAATACTTTCATATGAGGACTAGCAGCTGCCAATGGTTTACAATAAACGGGAACAGGCACTTTTACATTACTTGGTTTCTGTTCAACTTTTTCTGGTTTTGTACCGGGTAAACTCCAGCCGTATGCGAATACGCGTCCATCCTCCTTTTGTACATGCACTCTCACCTTACGGAATTGATCACGACGACTTTGATCACGCCGTTGCAGTGCTCGCTCTGAATTATCATCATAATCTTTGGATCCAGCACCGAAGAATTGGCCAGATGTGTGTGGAGCATCACCACTAGATGTAATTGCTAACCGCCCCTCCGAAGCCTCTGGTGCTGTATAATGTCCCGATGAATTATATCGCAGCAAAGGACCGGGGGGCTCATCCTGATTCCTGTCGGTTGTACTAAAGAGTTTACTAAAAAACTTCCAAATTCCTTGTTTCGTTTTTTTATCCATTTCAACGGTTTTCGATGCACGTATCATTTCCGTCCAACGAACAGCCTCTTGTAACTCCATAAATCGTTCTTTATACTAAAATCAGATAACAATAATATAACCAAATTATACAGATCAGAAATAATGATATGAAATAACGTGATATTCATGTTAATTAACGCACTTGATTTCTTTCCATTAATACGCGAGCCATTTCGACACGGGTAAATTTCTTTCTTTGTGCTAGTGGCACGTCACCTTCTTCGTCTTGTTCATTGTTGCTATGATGTTTAGCTTGTTCTTTCATCTTTTTCAATTCATCATCTAATTCGCTGATTTTATCATTTAATTTATGACGAGCCATTTTGCTGGCGTTCAGCTCTTCACGTAAAATCTCAACCTCACCGGTCAATTCATCAACTTTCACAATCAAATCATCTTTTACAATATTCAAGGCATTTCTAAAATATATTAATAAACATTTAGAATATGTTATCCTCTAGAAAATTATCATTAAGCAAATATTTTCATAAATATCACTTACTTTGTGGCAAGTAATTCTGTGTTTTCAGAAATCAATTTCTCCACTTCTTTGCCCATACCTGCAATTAAACAATATAGTTAATTGACGTCCATAAAAAAAGTGCAATGATAAATCGAAAACTAAAAATTCTTCTTTAACAAACAGCTTACCATAAAAATTGTCATTAACTAAATGACCATGATTCGGGCGCCATAACAGTTCGTTGAAAACGTAATAAAGAAAAAAAAACGATGAACATTTGTTAGTCACAAGATACGGGCATTCTAAATATAGCGATAACTATTAGAAAAAAAAAAATTCTTACCTGAAGATGCATATTCACCAGGGTGTACCCAACTTCCTAATAATTTTAACCAGCCATAAAAAAGTAAAATAAAAAAAAAAATGGACACAAAACACAAAAATGCAATTAGATTTGGCTAACATGGAATGCACTTAACATTGGTTAAACAAATTTAACTAGAACCAAATACTTGCCTGTGACCTCGTGTTCCTCACTTTCTTCATTATCTTGGAAAGAAAGTTCTTGGTAAAGCGTATTAGCTGATCTTTGCTCTTTATGCGTTGTCGAACGACCAGCTAATGTTAAGGCAAATAACGGATACGTAAAAATAGATAATATAGAATAGTGTGGAATAAATGGATTAAAAATATAGTAGACACATTTATGTTTTTGATAATTACCAATTGGTTGTGGTGGGATCACTTTCTCTTCAACTGGTGACTCATCCTTCAGATTCTCCAATTCATTTTGTAGTGACGGTGGCCCAGATCCATCTGTGCTATCGCCGGGACTACAAATAGTCTCCGTATCTAGCATACCAGAATGGTCCAATGATGCAAAACCGTATGATACTGGTCCAGATGATCTAAAATTGTTTCAATAAATATTTATTTAGTTGTGTTTGTCTAATTAAGTAAACATTAGTAATCTCACCGAAACATAATTTGATTACTCTTTGGTTTACTCAAATCTACCCGTTCTGAAGTAGAACTTATTTGTGAATGCGTTGATCCCATCATCATTTTAGTACGCTCCATATAATCAACGTGAGTCTTAAATAACTCTGTATAACGATCGTGTAATTTACTATATTCCTATAAATATAAATTATGTGCATTTGAATGTTGATAAAAATCAGAATGAGTAGTACCTTTTTAAAATCAGCTTCACGTTCTTCTAGTCGACTAGCATGATCTAAACTGTTCTTATGTTTCAATTCTAACATACGGACAATGCTCTCAAGGGACTCCATACGATTTACGAGTTCCTTATTTTCTGCATCGGCAATATCTTCTGTCTCAAGTAACTGTAATAAAATAGCAAAATGTATTAGTTGAATTTCATTTTCAGTGTTCATATGGTGGCAACCTTCTGTTCTGCTTGTTTCCTAGCAGCCTTTTCACGTTCATACTGGGTAACTAACTGTTCATTATCTTCACGAAGTAATTCTAACTCGACGTCTTGTTCTTGATTTGTTTGATATGCTGAATCCAAACATTCGAGTACATTGACTAATAGGGGCATCAATGTTTTTACCACGTCCTCATCGTATTGCTGAATCATACGCTCAAACTCCTGGTAAATGCTACCAGCTAACGATTGCACCTGAAATCGATTCGAAAGTTAGGAAATGTTTTTCTCAACGCCAGACAAAAACAAAACAGGTGGTGGCCACTCTACCTTTTCTGACATCACCATATTCGTGTCCTCATGAGTACCATACACTGTCTCATTGCCAGGCATCATGGGATGCGGAGAACTACTACTATCCATCATCGGTTGCTTTCTATTATTTACTTTCCTAAACTACGATCACACTGAAGTGGGTGAGGTGGAATGTCTGGCTTGTATTTGTGTTTCGTATTTAATACGAAAAATGGGTATATTTGAGAAATTGCCCAATCACTTGTTAATGGGCCACAGCACTATTTGAAGGCCCTCAGTTCGACGATAACCAGCAGAATCCTGCGTACCTTTCACAAATCCATGCTGCCAAACACCTGGAATAACACATTAATCACACTTTAGTTAAATTAAACGGGACTTATTGATAAAATATGTGAGAAAAATGATTCGTCTCAATTTTAATGACGACTTTTTGTTTCTTTTCTATCTCATCACAATAACAAACAGTATTTGACAGCCACTTCTACTTCAATTTGTAAATGTAGCTGATCGAACAGATGGCGTTATAGACGTATATGTGTGTGTGAATGACAGCAGGATATACTTTTTCTCTCCGAATAGGCGTATTAAACTAGGAAATATTTGGGAAAATATCACTCAATAACACTCAAGTATACAAAAATAGCAAATGACAGATTTCCATATTTCATCAAAATATCAAATGACCCGTCTCTTGAAACAGCGCTGTCGGACACTCTTCATAGTTACGGTGTTTTACACCCACCAATTTCCACCAAGTTAAAACATCGTAACACGATTCTTGTTTACGATTTTACCAACACAGTGGAAATATTTTTTTATTTATTTTCATTCATACAGTGTATTAAGAAATAATAAATTTTGTTTAAAATAATTGCTATTCGGAATAATTGTAGTGCTTTACAAAGGTGCGTAATTGTGTTGTATTGTTAGTTGGCTCAGCACAGGTATCGTGTTAAACTCGTACTCGCGTAATGTTCCAATAGCTGCTGAAAGAATCAAACTGTGTCCCATGTTTCACCCAAAAGATAATCATAATTTACATACTAGATTAAAATAATACAGTTTTTTATTGTTTCTAATATTTTTACTACGAAGAAAGAAATCAGAGTGTGTTCAAAGTTCAAGTGCTTTAATAATTGGTGTATTTAGTTTGTAACAAATTAAAGAAGAAAAAAAAATTCCCATTGTTAAATCGTGTTTTCTGGTGAGTGTGTACCAAAAGGGTGTCCGTCATCACCCTCGTGAAGAAATCAATTGAATTGGATACCTAGTTAATCAAGAGGAATACAGTGTTTGCTTGTGTGGCTGATTAACTACGTTTTAAAATACCCAAAAGTGTTCTTTGGCCTTTGGAGCAATCATAAATACATACACATCAAAACTAGAGTGCAATCAGCAATAAAAAATAAAACAAAAGTTGATAACTGAAAGAACATGGAGGCGTCTATTGAGGACAAATTCAATGCAGCTGTGAACGTGATTCGTGGTTTGCCTAAGAATGGTAAGTTATTGATCTCTATTTCTGTTTCAATCTGATTGAATGCAACATTGTCGATGAGTTAGAGGAACTAACCTTCTGTCTGTTTTGTATAAATAAACACGTAAATCTCATAAACGAATGAATCAAATGCACGATACTGCATTATTTCATATATTGTGGCTTAATAAAATACATCCAAGTTAATAAACCACTTCCAATTGTGGCCAACTAACTAAAGTATTCTCCAGATTCATCAAAATAAAACGACAATATTAGTGAATATTAACGGAACAATACCAGAATGTTTCACATATAGATTTCTTTACACACGGTTGCAATGAAACCCGTATTGAATACAATGATTATAATTTCAATTGCATCAGCATTAAACACACCGTATATTAAGATATAAATATAACGTTATGATTAAAATATTAATTAACGTACTACTACCACATCCAATCTTGAATTGTGCTGGCAATCATTTAATACCAACGTCTCTCTCTCTCTTCACATATTGGTGAAGTTAAAACAAAAAAGCTTTCGCTATGGAATGTGTTTTAAAAAGAGAGAATAAAAGAAAATTGAACTGTTGCAGTTAAAATGCGATGTTGGTAAAGTCACCTAAATATTTATTATTATAAACGATTCATAGTAAATTTGACTTTTTTTCTTTTCATTGCGTTTTACATAAGAGATTTTCTGAATAAGAAACACTTGGTATCTTTGGTACTCAATGATTTTTGAGTCTTGCGTACAAAATAAAAGCTTTAAATCCATTGGAATAGATTTTTTGTTTTGGTAACTTCAATTATACAAGATATTGCTATTTTATGAACGTTTAAGGTTCATCGAACGGTAAAAGAGTTAACGTATTCTCATTGTTGATTTTATTATTATTTTACCCATATTAATTATGGATACGGTTTTAAAATCCATTAAGTATCCGTTGAGTTGAATTAAAGAAAGAAAAAATATCAAAACAACCTAAGTAGTTGTACTTTCCATTCGTCATTGATGGCAAATGTAATACTATTTTTAGCATTGCTATTGTTTGTTACATCTATCTTGTTACCAAATACATCAACAGATATATTTATGTAATATCAATAGAGTTAAGTATTTCTAATTCCTTCATATTGTTTTTAAACTTTGAATTGGAGAATGAACAAAAACTAATAAACAATAAAACGAAATTTTATTATGCGAATTTACAATAAAAAGAAATTGCATTCAAATGAAATATTTCGATATAATTTGTCTTTATTGGTTAAGTAATTTAAATGTAAATTGCAAATCATTTTGTTTTGCATTTCAATTGATGTAGGTAATAGCTGAATTGCAATACCTTTAGCTACTTCATTCATCATTAATTAGTGAGTTAGACCATACACGATGGACTAATACATAAATTACAGAATTTTCAATGAAGAAAAATTTATTTTATTAAATTACATAAACTCATTAGATCAATTTATAGTTGTGTAGTATGCAATTTATGGTTTTGATGAATCAGAATTATCAATGTTAAAGTTAATTGTTTGACTTTTGGACTGAGGAAATAGAATTTAATATTTTATTAAATTCTGTGTGGAGGAATTTCACGAAACTTTTTGTTCAATTAAAAAACATTATGCAAACATTCAGACATAAAAAAAAGTTTCTAATGAAATTATTAGATGAAAACCATTGGTCATATTTATCTTCGTTTTTCTCTATGGAATTTATGTGATTTAACATTTAACAGAAAAAAAAAATTCCATAGTCACAGTGGCATTTAATTAGTTGTATCGGATAAATTTGTATAGAACAAATAAAGTTGTATAATAATTGACCAGAATTATAATAATTGCATAAATGGGAAACTCAACATTTGGAATTAAACAAAAGTTTTGTTTTCATTTAAATAAGGAAAACACAAATGCATTGCACTACATTTTATATTCTTTTGTTTTATTAAATTGTTAAAGGTTTTTTTTTTTTTGCATACAATTGTAATGAAATGTTAAAAGAAAACCAAATGTGCGTTTCAATTTAGTTAAGTGAATTGAGTTTTTTATATAATCATGTGCTTATAATCATTTTAATAGTGCAAATATTTGTTGCCCGCTTTACCTATTAAAATAATAAGGTAATACGTATTGATGATTACTTTAGCATATTGATTTGATGTCTATTTCTATTGAATTTCAACGAATCAATATGAACTTTGGTGTCATCTTTCCGATGGTATGTGATGATTTAATAGAATTATTGATCATTGGTGGGACATTTAATGACAACAGGTATTTTGAGTCAACTACTTATAGATGAATGGTACTAGTTGAGTAACTCTACTTATCGAAGTAAGAGTTTATCATTAATTGAATGGCTCATTATACTGAGCCGGTATTTAAATGTGGTCAATTTGCATTTTGTAACTTATGCCGGATAATGTTGAATTTGTTTCAACATCAAGTGCCTATTTATTATTTACAAGTGAATTCTATGAAAATTAATGTGAATTTGTCTGGAGGTCGGATCGTTGAAGTGATTCTTTAAGTTCATTCTTTTTGCTATTTTGTTGTTGTTGAACTAATTTTACCTTGAAGTGTATTATCGTTTTTTACTAGGTGGGATTTTAATGAGTATTAGCATTGATATGGAAACAAGCATAATGGAATAAAAAAAAAAAAAAAAACAGAATTCTTATCAAAAGGCAATTGTTGAAATTCCTTTTGTTACCAATTATTTGATAAAATGAAACCCTTATAAATGTTGAAAACATTGTTTAATGTTATTTCGTTATGTGGAGTATGTGGGGAGTCATACAGATATAGAGACCATACATTGAGATTTATAAAATTTTATGATGGTTTGGCCTTTAACTGATAGTGGGCACAGTTATGGTTTTCGTTTTATATATTTCGGTCATTTGATATCATTGTTTACGGTGAAAACATTTATTATAATGATATCAAAATAGCCAGAAAACTAAACATTAAATAATATTTTTGCTTAATCTCGATTTGTTATATGATGGAAGAGAATAATGTGGTTGAATTTCATAGAAATAGTCATGTAAACAGCCACATACACAAGTGAAATGAATATAACAGTGGAGTATTGTTGAATAAACAGCCCCCAAATGTTTATAATAGTTGAATCTTGAGATAACCTTTTAACCAATAGTAAACGGGTGAAATGAAACAAATAAAAAACGAGTGAAAACTATGGTGTAGCCTCAAGTGTATTTTATATGGATACGATAGGCAAATATATAGGAGATGATAATATGCCTCTGGTGGTAGATTTGAATACAAAACATAAAGTGGTTTTCGGTCATTCAACCAAATCAAATAAAATAGTTTCATTTTCACTGTAGTTTTTGTGAATTTTCTCTTATTTGTTGGTTTTTGTTTCATTCATTTATGTATTCTTTAAACGGTTTTAATTCTATTGGGAGTTGGGGGGTGGTGATAGTAAAGTTTATGTGACAAAAAGGATGAGCACGTTATTCCTATTAAAAACTTATGAAATGGAATCTATTTAGTTGTAACTTGATATTTGATAGACATGGGATTCTTAATGACTCTGTTAAATGATGATTACCGTTCAGATTTGGTGTATGTGGATGACATAAAGTCACACAGATGCGTTTTAGTTATGATGATAAACTTAAAAGCCTTTTGTAAATGGATAGGGCTTAGTCGGTTATTTATCATTTGGTTAATCACATATTTAACGGACGGGTTGAATAATATTAAAAAATACACTAAAACAACAAATGTTTATGAGGAACTTTAACCATTTCTGTGTGCTCCATTTTTGAATTGTTTATGTTTGTTAAATATTTATAAGCGAATTAAATTCAAATACTTTAATTCAAGTTTAATTAAAAGAAATACAAAATTACATTTAAAATTTATTGCAATTAAAACTCTGTAATAGAAAATAAGGAATTTAATCGACAATTTTAAATGAATATTTTACTTTTGGAATTTAAATGTTATGGGAGAATAC
Organism: Coboldia fuscipes; assembly: GCA_001014335.1. Lineage (NCBI taxonomy): Eukaryota > Metazoa > Arthropoda > Insecta > Diptera > Scatopsidae > Coboldia > Coboldia fuscipes. The sequence goes on from JXOR01000205.1 coordinate 88,830, forward strand.
GTTAAGTTAAGGGTAACGTTGTAACCGTGTTTATGTAAATCAGGTGAAATATTTATGAAATTGGGTGAAATTATGCAATTACATTCATTGATTTATTAACGTAATTTAAACACTTTATGGATTGAAGATTAAAATTTAGTGCAAAACCGAAAACTGTAAATGTTGCAGTATTAATGAAAAGAAAAATAAATAAATTTTGTAATTATTTTGCATAATTCGATTACATTGGTATTGTTACTGGGTGGTAAGAAATTCAACATAAAATTTTTATGTTAAACTCAATCGTAATATTTTTTAAATGCATTACAACAATATCGATTATGTTGCATGTTCTACTACACGGAATATAAAAAATAAATCGTTTTTCTTCTTTAAATGTCTCATGGGGGGATGACTAGCACTTATGGAATTGCATTTTTTACTACTTTTTTGCGTTTGGAAAGTGAAGATTTATTGTTAAATGTTTTCAATGTGGAGTAATATTCGGTAATGGTACAATGTATAAAATTGTGAAAAATTCTACTATAATTTTCATAGTAATCAGTTGGAAGAAGATGGGAAATTTTCCATCAAACACAATACACACTTGACCGGTTACAAAAAGTAAAATAAAATAAGTATCGGTTAGATCTTTTAGCTTACCATATTGTATGTTGTGTTGCAACGTAAACTACTCCCGGTAAGCAATTTACAAAAATCTCTCTGGAGATTTACAATTTGTTAGCGCAATCTTTTTTAAGTATTTTGTTTTCATGTAAACGATGAATTTTATGTGCTCTGTTGTTATTATTGTTGCCTGAAAGATAGTGCTTGACGCCACCTCAGTTTACTATCGTGCACTTTTTTTACGGTACGGGGATCATTTATGTTTAGTATTCTAGTTTTATGTTACTTGGTTCAATTTCAATTCATTACTGTTAAAGAGAAGTAGCCTCTTAAATGGTACAAGTTGATGAAAATAATTTTAAAAGGAAATGTTTCGTGATCAATAAACATTTTGGTGAATTGTTCTGAGATGAATTCAATTGGTTCTGTTCGGTGCAAAGAGAAGGTGAGAATGATGGGTGAGGTGGAATTCAGGCGAAGGAAAAACACATCCAAAGGGTTTTCTTTATTAGGATTCCATCAATTTAAAAGAAATTTAGTTTCATGTTATCTTTTCTTATGCATGTCTAAATTTAATATTTTCCAATTCTTATGATTTGGTTCATTTCCTTTCATCATTTTTTTTTTTGCTGATTTTATTTTTGATTTGAAATGATTTTTTCATGTTTATGCTTTTATGCGTATTTTTATCATTTGAATGGAGAGTTTCTTTCTATTCAATTGTTATATTATGTGGGCTTACACACATGTAGGGATCTTGAATGTGGAGGCAAAGGTTTTGGATCCTTTTCTTTTATTAAATTGTTATAGAGATATAAATTTATTTTATCTGTTTATGTAGAGCGACAATGAACATTTTGGGTACCGAGATTTACAATTCTTTGATTATACGTGGTGGTTCAGTTTAGTTTATTTTTTTTGTCTTTTCGGGTGAATTTTATTGAAATGTTTGAATGTTTAATCTTATGGTGGTGAAGACCCAAACTGTGAAGAAATTCAATTCGTTTGCTACTTTATCGGGATGTAAACATCATTTAAGGGATTTCAGGTTGAATATTTATTAAATATTTTCTTTTTATCGATCGAAAGTGTCGATTTGGTTATGTTTATGGTTGGAATTATTTTCATATTTCTTGTGTATTGAAATGAGGTCTTGTTTTTTTTTTTTTCACATACCAACCATTTAGTAATTCGGCAGTTGATTCAATTTGGCCGATTGAATTGAATCAGCATTTAAATATTCCATACATAAATTCAATTTATTCAGTTTGTTGTCTTTTATTGAATTCAATTTAGATATCAAAGGTGGAGCATTTATTTTATTACATTGTTCAATTTGGAATAAATATTCGATGACTGGCAAGAAATTTATTGTATCTGAATTAAATTTCATTTGGAATCTCTATGTATTGCTAATTATGGAAGGACTTAATAACTTTATTTTTATTGTTAATTACGACATCCGTATTAATGATTTGATTGAAGGCAATGAAACACTAACAGCTTACGATCATGTCTAATTACTTCGATTGCATTTCATGTCCAATGTGAAATGATGAAGGCAACAAAGTAGTTTATTGTTCAGTTTGTTATTGGCTTTATATGGACACATGTGTCTGTCAGTTTTGATTAGTGTGGTCACATGAGTTTTACCAGGATAACTGAGAACTTTTATCTCCCATAGGCTGATTGAAAATATTTAATTGATCCTGTAATAGATGGGTGACTCGTTCATCTATCGGAAAATGCTTAGTTTGTGGTTAATATTTATTAGTAAAATTGGAACAGAAAAATATTTTATTTGGTTACGTGCTCAGCACCTCTGATTGTTATTGATCGTTGGCGCCTTCAGCAAATAAACGATAACATTGTATCAAGATCTTGTCCAGTACGGTAAAATGGATTAAAGAAAATCTCATGTAACATTAGATGATTGGTCTAATTACATGTTGACCGAGTTTGATGACGGGATGACTTAATCCTTTTTATTGATAACGAAATGGCAAATAATTTGTACGAAGACTTAACCTTCGATTGATTTTGTGGTCCATCAATGTTTTTCGCCAAAATAAAACATAAACATTTATTTGTCGGGCTCTTAATGAAAACTCACAAGCGGAAATACAACGAGTGATCTGGGGATGGAAAAAAGATTTTCATTTAATTTGGTGGGCTGTCAAGGACGTATACCATAAAAATGGTTTTGTTATATTCGCATGAAATCATCAAGTCAATTCAATGTTGCGTGTGTTGATTTGGTTTTATGTTCGTAATTGAATGTATAAAAGAGACAGACTAACATTTTGGTACCATCCATCAGACAGTACCGCATAGCATCAAGTTAGAGACTATCAATTAAAACTTTCTTTTTCAATCACGTTTTCCTGTCAGTTTTTCTCTATACTTTTTTGTCTATTTGTACCGTGTACGTTCTCTTGATGGTTCAAATGAATCTTTTTTTTTTGGTTTTGAAGTTCAACCATTCTACTGATTCAATATTTGAAAAATGAAGAAGCTATATTGGCAGTAATATCCAGAAAAAAATATAGAAAGCATTTCATCTGCTTTTAATAGAATTGGTTGGAAAAACATTTAGATTTTCCGTGTGCCACAGACAAATTGATATGTTTTGATGCTGTAGTTGATTCTCAGTCATTCGTACTTGATTGCCTTAACCATTTTGGTGGAATCGCATAATTTTGTTGTCTGATACTTTTTGGCTTTAGTTTTTTACTTTTGTGTGTGCTTTTTTACAACTTTCTTAGTTCTTTTTTTGGCTTTAATTTAATGATGGATTTCATTAGTTTGAATGGAATAACATTCATTTAACGATTTTCACTTGAAGTGTGTCTTCCATTAGTTTGGATCATGAATAACTCTGTATAAAGTTTTTCATATTCTTCTGTCTAGAAAACTGTAATATCTATCATTTTTACATTCCTTTCGGTTTTGTCGTGGAATATCGTATTCCAAATATAAAAATTTTTGTAGGAAACCATTGAGAATTATTCTTTTTATTTTTCACAGTATGAATTCGAGTGGTTCAAATTTATTCACGTCTTGATGTAAAACTATTCGGGAAATTCAATTTTTATGAATTCAAACATACCGGAAGACGTGCTGGGCTGCATTTGGCAGATTCCTGATAATTGAAAATTTACAATACTTTTATTTATTTTTTTTTTATTCTTTGTTTCTCTTAGTTCTTACTGCACTCTCCGGTTAGATTGAATTAATGGAATCAGATTGAATTGGTTTACATTTGGATCATTTTGGTATTGTCTGGTTTTCTTCTATTTTTGTTAAAAGGAGGCAAGAGTATTGCTACTGTTCAGATTGCTAACAGAAATAACAAGTGCAACGTAATGCACAACATTTGCCCAATATCGAGATCCACTAAAATTATTGAAATTATATGAGCAAAGAAACGAAATTTTCACGTTGCAATTTTTCCTAGTAAATGGAAAAGTGTTATCTTTCTGGTTGTGATAGTGAGAGCCAAGACACTAACGGTATGATAGCACAGCATATCTCCATTATATGTTATTTATGTGTTTCCTTTGTTTTGCCAAGAATTTTTCAATTTATATTTTTGTTTTTTATTCGTTTCTTGTTTTTTAACTAAATAAAAAGGAAAAACTTAAACGTTAGAATGGTTAGGTATTCCTATCTTAATACTATCGGTATTGTGTGAGTCCTGATGCTCGACATGGTTCGTTATTATTGGAACATGGGGCGCCCCTTTGTGTCATCCACCCACATTGGAATTAAGTGAAATTATGTTTGTCCACCATCCCCATGTACCAAATGAAAATCACTAAGCGGTATGGTATTGTTAACACGTTGCCATTGTATTGAAGTTTTTTGTTTTTCTTTTTTTCATTCTCTGAATGTATTTATGCGGTAAACATTGAAAAGTTTTCCATATGCTTTCAATTTTAAAGCGTTAAATTGTTTTATAATTTTTTTTTTGCTTTAAATACTTTTCCGTGGGTTTTTGTTTTCTTTTGGTTGTACCTCAGTGCCAAAAAAAGATAAAAGTAGCGACATTTAATGATAATAATGATTTCATTTTGGGATTCTTTTCGCACACATTTTTTTTTGTATGTTGGTCTTTCTAAACGACGTGTGAATTTTAAGAAACCAAGAAAATTTTATTTTGGGTGAGACAAGACTGGCGTTATAGCGAAAATGAATTCATTAAATAAATAAAGAGTGAGCAAGTGAAGATGTTAAAAAAAAAATCTTAAGACAAAACGCAAAGTAAACGGAATTAAAATTACACTCAAATAATACAAGAGATTAATAGTATCGTAATGAAGTCATACACAGTGGATATTACATTTAATTGTTTTGGTTAAGTTTCTTTTATGTATTCACGTGTATTTCATATAATTTAACTGAATGTTTCTTGTAATTAATTGTAAGGATTATTATCTTTGTATTTTGTTTTATGAGCAAGGTGTAAATTATCAGTGGAAATACATAAGAAATGCAAAGGTCATAATAATTATTATATTCATAACAAAAAATTAAATGTTATTACACATAAATTGAATCGGTTTTGGGTTATGGATTGCAAACCATCACGACCTGAATTTTTGTGCTAAACTGGTTTTCACTTTAGCTAACCACATAAACATTATTACATAATGATTCATTAAAAAAGAGTACATTATAATGTTTAAATGTCTCGTGTTTATGATGTTTACAATCTCTTTAAATGTATTCTGCACTTGTGGTAACGAATTAATCATATTTTTTTTTTATGTAAAGATTACAATAACAATGATTTAATGATGTATTTGTCGTTGAAATTTTAATTTATGTAGTTCATTTGATGAACATTGAAACAATTGGTTAACTTTTATACAAAATATAGTTGTAATACCAAAATGGACAAGGTCATAATGATGTTTTCACCGTTTAATTTATGTATTGTGATGTTATCATTTCGTTATAATGCGTTTAATCAATGGGAATAAAGTACTCTCGCGACACAATTATTGGGAATTCATTTGATTATGTGAGACGTATAAATCACACATCAATTGGATGATCAATAAAACTACAATTTGTTTATCATTACAATTGTTAAATGAATTATTTTTAGCTAATTGGTTACTCTTAACTGTTCATGGTGTCTGTATTACGTAAATTATCTTTCAATTTATTTTCCATCGCCGTTTAACGATAATAACTCTTGTCTCTTTACGGTTTAATTGATTTATGAACAAAAAAATCGATTGAATTTAATGTTTGATTTTAAATACTGAAAAAATGGAGTGTAACATTTTCAGCATAAATGATTTCAATACGAATTCGCAACTATAACAAATTAATTTTTAATCGTTTTTTGGTTTTCATTTTTTTTTGTATTATTCCATTGATTTTAATTTGTACAAAATTACTCATGTATGAAAATCCGTGTTAGAACAATGATTTTGTTTTGTTTTTTGTTTGTAATTTGTATGTATTTCCCCGTATGTTTCATTGATACTGTTGGAACATGAAATTCCTTAGTCATAATTTATGTTTTGGCATATTGTAGTGTGCTTTTCTGTCCTTTGGTAAAAAATTGTTCAACTATAATTCTGAGCTTTGTTGTTTTTTTTTTGATTCCACGGTATCGTGGTGGTAATCGTGTACACGAATTACCAATAAATTATGAATGTTTTTTTTTGTGGAAAATTGAACATTAAATAGCGATTCTTCTTGGATTTCAATTTCAATTGAAATCAATTTTCAACTATTTTCGGGGAATATTTTTTTAGTCACCTTTTGTTTGAATGAAACGTTGAATAAGTTTTCTTTTCACAAACAAACAAAAAAAATTTGGGGTGTTAAGTGTTATACCGCAAACGATTTAGGAAAATTTGTTTTGTTTTTTTTTTATACTTTTCAATGTTTTCATCGTACGAGAAAGCGGTTGAAAATTAGCGAATGAAATGTGTAAACAAAGAATTCGTAACCATAAATATTTGAATTGAACCATGTATGGGTATGGGAGAGAATTTATAGTTTTAGTGTTCTGTATTTGAAACACCTGTAATGGCACTTAGATATATCAATGATGAAAGAAAACACTTGACCATCAGGTTTTTTTTTTGGAGTTCAATTCCACTTGACCATTAAGCAGCTCAACATTGCAAATGATATGGTTTTTTAGTTTTTATTTTGGGGGAAAAAACTGTTTAAGTGCTTTTCTGCACTATTTCAAGTAACCTAACCAGAAAGATAAAATACACATTGAAACCATCCACTTTTGGGTCGGTGTTACATAATGAATTATGTTTTATACTTTACGTTGTGTTAGTTTTTTTGGGTGTTGAACGGAGTCAACGCCAATAGAGTTATTAGATGGTCATTGTGTTTTCCCTAGGAGAGTTGCATCGTCATTCGGTAAACGGTGAAAATTAAGAATGAAAAACATTAATTCCTTTTTTTTCTTTTTGTTTAAATTGGTTTTTCTTTCAATTTCTTTTAACTGGTTCATTGTGTATTTTTGGAGAATCATCGAATAAAGCAATTATTCACTGCCTTGTTGATACAAAAATTGCCATTTTTAATGAATGATTAATTATTGCATACGGTCACATTAATCCTGGATCGGTGAATGGGAGAAAAGTGTAGAAAAACAATTGAAAATTTCATCCTCTATTATTGTCAGGTTGAAATACGATGAATCTAGACAGTAAAATTACATTAAACAATGATGAGTTTTATATGAAAAAAGCACATTGTATTTTAAATGCTAGACAAAACGAATATTTTGTAAAGTTTTCTATGATTTCCTTTTTTTCTTGCGATTTGGACACTTGTACTTTATTTAATTTTTCTTTTTTCGTTTATGAAAACGGTAAAAGTTTTAAGTGTTTATTAAGCTTAAACGATTTTAGTATCCTCTTGCACTTTGACCGGTTCTCTTTAACATTAAGGGCATATCAAGAACCATTGCTGTTAAACTACATTGTAATATAAGGGTGATGGGTAGCCGTTTTAAAATAATAACAATTGGGGACGAGATAAATGAAATTGTGAAACAAAAAGTTTTTCCATCAGTATCATCTCTTTAAGTAATTACTTTGGTTGTCTTTATATCAGTTGCATAAACATCTTAAATATCATTTAAATAGTTGACTATAGAAGAAAATGAAATTCTTTCCCTTTTTTTCGTTGAAAATTCATTTGTTATTGTACTTTTCTTTTTTTAATTTCACAGGTTCATACCAGCCGAGCAATGAAATGCTATTACGTTTCTATTCATATTTTAAGCAAGCTACATTGGGTCCATGTACACAGAAGAAACCAGCATTCTGGGATGTTGTCAATAAGTGAGTATTAAAACACTGTGATTTCAGTTATTCTTTTTTATGTTGATTTCTTTCGAAATCTCTCTTCAATTTGGGATGGATGTCTCTGTTTAATGACATCCAATGAAGAGGGTAGTCATACATCGACGGGTAATTTGTACTTTTTACATAATTTACCCATTTTTTTTTCTTACTTCTTATCATGTTCCTCTTTACAATGTTAATAAAGAGCATTGATGGAAAAATGTAATTTAAATGTAACGAGGGTAAATTGAGTTATTGGCTCTACTAATTTATTCACTCTCATTCTGTTGATGATCGATGCCAATTTGTTTTCACTTCTTATATGTGTCCAATGCCAATGAACCAAAAAGAAAATCAAAGTGACTGTAGAAATAAAGAGATAATAAGATATTTATCAGAAGTAATTTTGATTTTCTTTTTTGTTTTTGTTACCTTTTTTCTATAAAGAAAAACAGTGTCACTTTTCCTTCTTTATTACTGATTTTGTGTTTCCTATTTTATCTTATGGTATTTATTTGCAGAGCTAAATGGGATGCATGGAAACGATTGGGTAATATGGATCGTGAAAAGGCAATGGTGAATTATGTAAATGAATTAAAGAAGATTATTGAAACAATGTCATATACGGACAATGTGGCACAATTTATGGGTAGCATTGGTGAATTGGACGGTGTTGATGTAAATGATCTGGAAACGGTTGCTCCTGAAGTAATGAAAGTAGCAAAATCATATCCAAATTCACCATTTGGTAAGTATCCATATAAAAAACATGAAACAATAAAAATTCACTCAAGAGAAGGAAGTGTGTTACACCAATCTGAGATGATTGTGTTTGTCTTTATCATATTCTCATATGATGGGGGCATCAAACACGATTTGAATGTATCTGAGAAAAGTAAGATGGATCATTGACTAAATTTAAATTTATGATTTTTCATATAGCGTCACGTGAAACAAGTCCACAACGTGTGAATGGTAATGGTTTATCAAATGGTACAACACATATTGGTAACGGTATGATGAATGGTAATACCAATGGCTATATAAATGGATATGGTGACAACAATCACAATGGAATCGATTATTCGTATCAGAATGGACATAATAATTCGGTGGAGCATTCAGATGATGAGTACATTGATACGGTCGAAGTGAGTAATGGAAACTGTTACTGTTCAACAGAATGAAGAATAAACTTTTCTTATTTTCTTTCATTTTGATTGATGGACTAAATGAATTGATATCTTTATTTATTTAGGATGAATCTGAGTTTAATGGAATCCCACCAACTAGAGGACAATGGAATCGGGCACCCGTACCTCATGTTTCACGTGCTGTAAGTTTTTTGCTTTTCTTTTCTATTATTCAGTATTCGTAAGAATTTTTTTGCCTGTGTTTTCTTTAGAAATTTGTATTAATCGATTGATATTGATTTCCTTTTCATTGATTCTTTACCATAAAATATCAGAGATCAGTACAATCGTTCGCAAGCCGTACGAGTGAAGACCATTTGTTGCTGATTGAAGTAAAGAATATTGTAGACCAAATGAATGTTGACCTTCAAGGAGTTAATCATCGTTTGGTAACCATGGAACGATCACTTACTGAAATCAAAAACTTACAGTTACGACGAGAGGTAAAAATTGAAAGTTTCTGGTAAATGTGATTGAAGAGAAAACTAATAATGTCTTCTTTGGTTTTCGTTTAATAGATAATGACACGTCGACATCCAAATTGGTGGCCATTTAAAGACATATCACCTAATTGGTTTGTTATTATGATTGTTTGGCCGTTTGTTGTTCAACGATTAATCCGTTTCATGGAGAAACGACGAAAGTGATAAGATTTATTTGTTTTTTCTTAATAAAACAGTGGGAGTGAAATCGGGAAAACAGATTAAATATGATATAAACACATTCTTAAATGTGTTTCAATTGCTGTTGAACCAGTTAATTATTACATTAAAAAAGTTTACTTATTTCTAGTTAATCTATTGTATATTGTGTAAATTGAAACTAAGAACTTAAAAAATGATACCAATTATTGGATAAATGCTGATAATAATAATTATGGCCAAAATTTTTATTAAAATTTGGGAGATAGATGATTGAAAGACTCCCATAAAATTCCTAATTGAATTGATGATTGAAAATGAACATTTTTAGGTATAAATGAATCATATTGTACTATAGAAGAGATAATCGTTAAAAGAAAAAGCTTCTTAGCAATGTATTGAGTTCTTTTTGTTGAATATTCTATGAAATATGTAAGTACCCATTTTGTATAACTTTGTATTCTCTCCAATTATTTACATTAAGAATCTAAATTTCTATCGAATAATTGATTATGGCAATCAATTTTTGGAATACAAATAAATGAAAGAGAATAAGCTTTTGACGATTTCATATCTAATGGATGAATAAATTTTCAGAATTTTCAATATTCTGAAGCCAATTAGGAGATTTAACTAATTTAATTGAATAAATTATAATTCACATATATCCGGTATGCAATTAATTGATAGAATGACATTGAGCACGCTAACAGAAATTTTATGTATCTGATATGAACAGAATATTCCAATTTAGTGCAATTAGAATGAAATGGGGGGATGAGTATAGTTATGTAATTGTTAATAAATTGCTAAAGTAATTTGTTAAACAACAACAGATTTATGAATATTAGTGCTGATGAATGCTACTTATCTCTGAGTGTACCTTGATTTACAATTTTGAATGAACGATTTTGTGTGTATTTTTTTTTCTTTAATTTAATAATTTATGAGAAGGCGATTATTGTCATCTTAAAACCAGACTTGTTTTTTACTTTAATAATGTATAACAGAGTTTCGGTTTTTTATTTTAAATAATATTTTATATGACACCTATAAATCATGTAAATAATTGTGCAACTTTATGTCCTTAACAGAGCACTAATTCATTTAGTTATTTGATTAATAACGATATATACAATAACAAACGATATAAATTGTTTGCTAAGTGAATTATAAGAAAAACACTATAAGAAAAAGAAAAAAAAGAAAAAGAATTATAGAAACAATTAAGAAATATATGCGCATTATAAATTATAGGTAAATAGAATTCTCTTCACCTGTGCCCACTTAAGATCAAACATCAGGTGTACAGATTCAGTTATGCAAACAAAATCAATGCGAGAATAAAAACAGTTTTTATTCTAAAAGTGATCAGTAACATTGAATCATATTGCTTTTTGTAGTCACGGTAATAATGAAGGGAATTAGTTTGGAATCAATTGAAAACCAATCAATAACGTACCTATTCATTTGAATTAGTAATTGCGATCTTTGTGTTACGAATACAAGATGAATTGCTTAGAATGATAGCTGTACGTTAATTTTTCCATGTTTTGTAAATAGTGAAATAAAAAAATTAAAACTAAAAAAAAGTCCAATTTAGTTAGATAATAGAATGTTTAAGTAAAAAACACTAAAGACATTTGATGAATTTCAATGGATAACTAATTGTTTTTGAATCCTATTTGGGCATATTTAAAAGTATAAAAAAAATTTAATATTTTTCTAATTAAAAATTGAAATGAAATTAGGAAATGAATTACTGAATTCAAATTATATGGAATAATTATTATTTGGATTTGTATTATTTTGTTTATTATTAGTTCTATAATGCTGCTTGCAACATTAATTATAATTAAAATAGTGATATTCTAGACGAAATGTCAACATCATTTAATTAGAATATGTAGCAATAGGAAGGTGTTAAATAAAGTTTATATACTTTTCATGATTGGGAATTTAATCTTGTTTTTTATCGTTTAATTTCATTTTAGTGATCTACAGATGCATTGCCATAACCGTTGAATTCGTTGGTGAACTACTTGATTACCTAAAATGATTACTTCACAATGAATGCTATTCATTTTCCAAAAAGGATTTTTATTGCTCGAATTTTATCGTTGAATTCTCTGGAGGTCAGATAAACAGATGACCAAATCCAATTTCAAATCCGTTGTTTATTGGTAATGAATCGAATCGTTGGTTCAAAACGATTTACGTTGAGTAAGTAGAATTGGTCCATCAATGAATGTTGAATGATGCATTCCGAATATTGGACGAGATTAAGATTGATTCGTTGACATCCCGAATAGCTTTCAATTATATAATTTAATTAGGTATCACTACGTCTGATCGAATACTGTGTCTTGATGTTCATGACTCGCAAAAAAAATAGTGAACCATTTAATGTTGAATCCGGATCCTCTATCAATCCACACAAGGAAACAAAAAATCCATTGAAAGTATTACAGTTTGATTTCCGTCAGAGTGTTGAAATTGTACGCCAGCTGCAAAAGATAAATAGCAATCGAAAGATTTAAATTCATTCCATTTATCTTATTCCGGCAGTCGAGATTCGACAGTTCTAGTTTGGTGAATGAATCGACAATCTAAAGATCTGAATTCAATGAGCTCTGTTCAATATTAAAGATTTTTAATCGGTGAATTGAATGGCTCGTGCTCAACAGACACTACAGAAAACGGACGATTTAAAAGGAAAAGTAATTCTTTATATCACTTCTTGTTTGCTGTTTTGGAAGATGGGTTCATTAGGATATCGTTCTAATTTCCTCTAATTCATTCGTTTGGATATTAGATGAGACCGGTAAGCAGAAATGGAGCACCATATCCTAATTCTCGAATACTATCCTAATGGATGAATTGAATATATTTTGTTTAAAATATAAGGCTTCGTCGATACATAACGACCTTATCATAATTCAATTGAATATTTATCATAAATTCCATCCATCGGTCCCCTGAGGGTGGAGAATCTTAAAATGAATATTCTACGTCGTTTAGAGTTTCTCAACATCAAATATCCGTTTGATGGCATCGTTGTAGGTGGAATACCATTTGGTATCACCGTCATAGTGTCACCGTATGGTGTGGGTTAGTCAGAGACTCTAACAAAATGTTATCAAAGTTATGCCGATTTGTTGAACACATGAGACGGCTTATGGAAATTATGATAAACGCAAGAATTTATTGTCGCCCAGTATACCAACCAGATAGTGTGAAAACTGTAAAGTTGATTTATGGCCAATAAATTGAAGAATATTTTCATTTAAAATGTATTTGTTGTATATTCATAAGATGACAATACAAAAACGATATCTATGATATTGATATTAAGGAATATTATGTATACGATTGGAAAAAGATAAATCGCATTGAATTATGTGTGTGAGTGATATACATGTGCTGAAATGTGTTTATGTAGATTTTGTGATACCGAATTCATTTTCCTTATATGAAAATTTACAATTTTCTTTTATTCATGGTTGGCGCTGAATCATCATTGAACAATTGCCAATTTTCTACTGTATGACTGTATAATGTATAACAATAAATACGACATTTGTTTGTTGAATCTACTCTCTGTTCATTGTTATATGATACGTAATCTGGATAAAACTAAATGCTGTATTCTTATTTCCATCAATTGAATTTAATCTTACACGTGAGAGAATACAATTTGACAGTACACAATTTTATATACTAAAAAAATTGTTGTAAAAGATTGTTACTGAACACTGAAATTCATACCAATTGTGCAAATAAATCAGCAACGTTATACATTCATCGATGATAACATATCAAAATCACTAAATTTCACTTCAACATGGTTCTCACGAGTAAACAAAAGTTTACTCTATTCACCACACAAAAATTTACATACACAATTCGATATCTACCACCCGTTATGGAAATATTTCAAGTATAATGACATCACATCTATTGAAATGTAAAGCCCTTTTATTTGCATCATTTCGCGATTCAACATTTTGAATAATTCAAGTGATAACCGTGTGTCAGTGTATTTTCACCGTAAACTGTTATCAATTGAACGAATTTGGATAACGCCAATTTTGACTAACGAGAATAATAAAGGTTTTTGTATTCAATGTGATCTTGTTCGGTATCGCCTTTTGTAAACAGAAATCGATTGATAAAAGATCTAATGGACTCAATACGGTTCAATTTGATAAAGTACTCCATACCATGTCACATAATCATCTCTTGTAATTCTAACTGAAATGAGTATTGGTATTTTAAATATTTAATAACGGTTCTTATTCAATTATGTATTAGTTCGTGTTTCCTCTTATCCTTTTTGTTGGAAACAAAATTCATATCCTCTCTCTATATGAATTCATTTGTATTTGAATTTTATTTAACCGTGAACTTGAAGCTACTAGAATACGTCAGTAATAATAATGATACGTTAAGAATATTCTATTCAACTCGGCCAATTCATATGAATTTTTTAGTTTCCCCGTCATTCAATTGTACATTAAACTCGTTATCGGTTCATGTGAACAATTCAAACTGAAAGAAAGAAACAAAAAAAAAAAAAACATCTCAAATACATTGACGGAACTTCAGTGCATTCATAATAAATGGATTTTTGATATATTCCATGTACCTTTAAAATTATTACTGGCAGGAACCAGAAAGAGACCAGCATGCAGCATATTATGAAAGAGGCAGAGTTTAGCAGCTGCTATCATACCAACATTAACACACTTCTTAACGGTTACTGAATACTAGGGGCACACGCCGTGTCTCCTGTTCTTTAACATTCACGTATGTGCTAGACTCAATTCGAGTTTAGTATAAGCGCCAGATGTAATTTTACCTTTGCCAGTGGTAGGTTCAGTTCAATGTGCGCAATTCTCTTAAGAAATTAGATTTAATTTAATTGAAATCTTATTTAAACAAAATTTGTGAAAAATTAAAGTGATCTAAGCTGAGAAATTGTTCGAATAAAATGAAAGTGTTGTGATATAAATCTAAAGTGAAGAGTGATAACGAGAAATTTAATCGTTAACGGTTTTTCTACTCCTGCCGTCTGGAATAAATACAAAAAGGATAACTGAATTGGATTAACTTGGATTTTATCTGAAAAACCGTTGAATTTATCTAAAAAGTTAGAAGTGGTATACAAGTGAACATAAGAAACGAAAAATTGAATTATGTCTCGTTACAATTATACAAATCCGGCTTTTTGCCAACAAGATGAATTTTATCCAACGCCATCGAATCCAAAACCCAACCAGACGGTTAAAACAAAAAGTTCCCCAATCAAAATTCATCGAAGCATATCGACTCGATCTATTCCAAATGCGCGTCAAGAAATGGAACGACGTAATATGATTCTAAATGGTAAACGTCCGGTGGTGCCACCAAAACCTGGATCAAAACCAAATGGATTAATGCGAAATACAAAGGAACGTCGTACGGTTGGCCATAAACCGACAACACAACAGTTTGCATTAGTGCCATTAGAAGAATTAGATTTTGTTAGTAAAAACCGATATGCGATTGCACCAGCTGCTGATATAGAATTAATTAAATCAAAGATTCGGTATACTAGAAGTCAAGATGATTTAGATCGATGTGGTGGCAGCAGTGGAACAGAATCACCACCTGAAGCACATCATTCATTTACGGAAGCATCAGATCAATTTACCAGTCTGCCACCAATACCAATGATTAATCAAGAACCAAAATTAAAACAAGCATTTTCCAGTGATTTTGGTAGCAAATCTTTTGTTTTATTTGATCAGCAGAGTATGCTACGATATGATGTGGTACCAACGGATGAAAATGAAGAATATGTTGATGCCAATCCAGAATTAATTCAAATGCACAATGGTAAAAGACATCGATATGCAGTAATCCCAGCCGAAGATGATGATGAAGCTGATGAGGAGACATGTCTCAATTCAGAGATCTATACCAGTTCACCGACACGTAGTCCACAAAAGTATGGGATGCTGCAACATAATCAACCGAAAACATTGTCACAAATGAATTTACATAAATCTAGTTTTATGCTATCGACGTCAAGGCAACAAATTAATTTTTCACCGCAAAAACAGCAGGTGTATCAATCACGGCCAGCTCATCATCAGTCATCAATATCAATACAACAGGGTATACGGACACCAACAAAGAGTGAAATTGCAACCCAACGATTACAAGAGTATCTGTCAACACCGCGTAAAATGCAATTACAGCATCAGGTAACACCGGCTAATTCACCGAGTCGTTATACATCACAAATTTTAGCCAGTACACCGAAACGAGACGAGTGTACACCACAAAAGCTGTACTATGAACCAAATCATATGAAACCAGACGGTAGATCAACGGCAGTGATCTCACCTCGTGTTGCTGCATCCGTTTATGATGAATCTATGTCATCGCCTAGGAAATCATACACCGAATCATTTTCAGTACGAAAAATGAAAAATTCATCTATTATTTTGGCTTTAATTTCCTTTATGCTAATGCTATGTGGACTTCTTAATTCTGCATTATGTCTTTATTTAACGGTGAATGTGAGTAGTATTTTATACCATTGTATTGTTAAAGTTTCAGTCAGATAATAAACTAAATCGTTATTTTCTTTTCATTTCGTATTTAGTTTGGTCGTGCATACTATTTGGAATTTTGTATTGCATCCGGATTTGCAACGGTTACATTAGGACTGTTGGGTTACCGTGCTAGACATTGTGAATGGCTGCCAAATCGTAATTATATATCAGGTAATTTTAATCAGTTGACATTGCTAAATTATACTACCGTTTGATTCCTTTTATTCAATTCTTATTACAATTCCGGTGGATTTGGAGGTTTTATCCTTTTAATTTCCGTTTGTAGTTTTAGAATATTTCATTGCTATTCCTTCCTTTCAATGTGTACTTTGTAATCTGTTCTCATGGCTACTTTTTACCTTTGATTATTTCCCATTAATTCTGTTTTGTTTTCTTCTACTAAACTTTGTTACAATTTTCCTTTTCTCGATTTTTATTCACTAATCTGTTATGTGAACTTTTACTATTTTATTTTTTACCTTTAAATTAACTGGCAACTAATTAAAATGTTATCTTGTTATTTTCTCTTTCATTAACGTGTGTGTTTTCCGGTTTAAACAAAAAAAATCATCTGACATTACAACGTAAATAGGATATGTTTTAGTTACTGTAATATCGTTGTTAAATTGCTGTGGTCTATTGACACTATTAACAATACGACCTGTGGTTGGTTCACAAGTATATGACTTGCTGGTTGGTATACTATTGGGATTATCGGCACTCACATTATTGATCATTAGTTTGGGCGTCATATCGACTCGATGGTGTCGTGCACCACCACCAGATAATCGGGTGGACACTTATTGAATTTATTAGTGAATTAGACAACTCGTAAAATTGCAATTACAACACCATTAACAGATGGTTTTATTGGAGCCAGGAACACTGAATATACATCCGTTTTTATGAAACAACCATCTTGTGTGCAATGGTTTTCATATTCGGAACACTATATGGATGTCGATGGAGTGGTCGCCCATTAAATTTAAAACTTTAAAAACTTTTTTTTTTCATCCCCTACATTTGCCAATGGAATATTCTATATTGAATATGTATGGGGGTAGATGGATAGAAATATAATATATAAAATCACAGCATAATGTTTTAAGTGTTTTCTTTTAATAGGAGAGTACTGTTTTTAAAACTTAAAACATATATATTGGCCTCTAATTGGATTAGACGGTGCTTTTTATCAAACAAAATTTTTACCAGTAATCGTATTAATGAAATGTAATGATAGAGAAAATGGGTTTTTCGTTTTATATTAAGTAATTAAAGAGAATACACGATGTGTAAGAAATGATGTACTTAATTATAACAATTTAATTTATTTTTATACTTAATTGTCGACGTAGGGAATCTGTTAAGACTGTAGATTATTCTTAATGTTTTTAAATTGATGAATAAAAAATTGATTTATTTTAAAAATGTAATTTCGCTAATGTTTTATATTTCCGTTAAATAGTTTCAATTTGAATATTACATCTTGTGTCGAAAGAAAATAAATTGCAGCAATGCTGGCGCGAATCAAAAAGATTGGATCGAAATTATTTTTGGGACAAGTCACTTGACTTACTCTGAGAACTATGCAATCTGTGTGATGGCTTTCATTTGTTTTGGTTTTCGTTTGTGACAAGCTAGTTCCTGATAAAAAATAATTTTAATTAGTTATTTAGTGAAATTAAAAAAGAAATAAAAATAAATTGGTAAGTAAATATTCATTATTGCAGGTGAATGCGTCAGTAATACTGTTTATTCAACATTAATTCGTTTGAATTTGGTTCATTCAGATGCACCCTAAGAACCGGCTTCATATTTTATTATGCAAACAATTCCAATGAATTTTAATTATATTGCGTCCAATTTGTCTGCTTTGAATTGCAAAATGAATTATCAGAATTATTTACGCATAACAGACGATTGAAATAAGAGACGTTTACAATTAGCCCGATAGCAGCATATGTTTTGTGATAAGACAATAGCGAGGTGGCCCCCAATACAAGATCACGAAGTCTCCGTGTACATATTGCGAATTATATTCAACGCTGATGAAAAGAATACCAGTTTTCTTTATGTATTTTATTCATTCGAGAAGAGAACCTGAAGTTCTGTGCTATTTAATTGCCGGGTATGCCAAAGGGTTGCAACTGATACAGGTGAGGAATTTTTACCGTCGATTTGACCAATGTCAGTACTACCAATATATCATTAGATTATAGCTCTCACTATGTGATGGAATCGATATAATATTTTCTTATTTATTTTGTCTTCAACCGTTTACAATTCACATACCGGAGTCTTATTATATTTTTAGTGCCTTTTCAACTTTTATTATGAATAGCCCAAAAAAAAAAACGAATAACAAGTTAGCGGAAGACAAAATCAATTCATATTGAATTACAATATTATGGCTCTTTAGGAATATATGAACTCAGTTGAAATAACTGAATGTGGTCTAACAAGAATACACATAAAATCAAATAGAAATGAAGAATAACATGTGCTTTAGTGACTTCGGGGGTAATAAAAGAGATCCACTGTGTAATGGTTGTTTATTTTTGCATTCAACACACATCGAGAAATAACGATTTTCTTCTCGTCCAGTGAATAAAAGATCGAATGATCATGAGAGTAGTGTGCAACAGTATAATTCAAATGGATGCTGTAGCTTGTTGGCCTGAATGACAAGATGCGATCGTTTGTATCTTCGTCTGTTGTAAAACTCTGGTATTCTATACGATTCTATTGTGTATTGAGGATCTTTATCACCTTCACATGTTTCGTTATAAACTACAGAGTTGAATGTTTGTTTGCCTTTTAATACTTCATATCTTCGTGATCCATGGCACCCGAAATGATCCAGCCAAGTGGCTGCTGGTTGTTATATGCCCTCTCTTTTGGTCAGGTTTTAAATAATATTCGTTAACTGGCTCTCAGTCTGTTATTGTTCGCTACCGGCCTCAGATCATTATTCTGTTCGATTCCAATTTTTATAATTTTTAGTGAATTTGTCTTAATTCGTATTCTTTGGTGTCTTCGTTGATCCTTTGTGTCATTCTGGTACCTGAGCATAAAGTGACGAATGAAAAAAAAAAACGTTTTGATTACAAAAGATCCTTTTTTCTCATCGTTATTTCTTAAGATTACACCATCTTTTATTTCATTAAATTCTACGAAAATATTAATTTTGTGTTTGTGATTTATTTTATAGGAAAAACCGTGTATAACTTCGGTTCAGTTTCATTCAGTTGATCAAACTTGTTGGATGTGAAGTGTTGTCATTCAACGAATTAAATTAAAAAGTGTATTGAAAATAAAAAATGGCATAAGTAATAGTGTTTTTAATTAAGTGAAATGTTATTAATTGAAAAAGTTTAGTGATAATTGAATTGGTTTTATTCAAAGTGAGTGTTATAAAGTTAAAAATAATTAAGTTGAATCATAGTGAAGTGTGAATCAATAGGCAAAAAATAAATAGTTTTTTATTTGGTGAAAGTAAAACGAAAATTACATTTGGATACAATTATATGGATACCACAGGAATTAATTGGATTACGGCTAATAATAATTTCGGAGAATAAAATACACCGAAAAATACGAGAACTGATAGAGGAACTGTTAAAGTTTATTGCTGCAGTTCTGGAATTGGCAACTATTTATAAAAGGTATGTTTTTCATCTAGTTATAGTATTGCATGGGATACCGTTAATTAACTACAAGTTTTAATGTTTTACTGGTATTACGGTCGTGATGATTAAACACAGAATGAATTTTAAAAATTTTTTGTTTTGCAATTACAACATGGTAATTTGAATTTGTTGTTTTCCATAACATTGAAGAGCATAACATTTTGTAAGTTTTGTTTTCAAATCATTATTATTTTTGAGGATAAACTAACGGCAAAAGTTTCAAATACAAATTAATCGGAACTGACAATAAACTATGAATAAATATGGTACTAATTAAATCGCAAAATTAATATCAATCATAAGGTAAAGGTAAGAAGATAATGAATATGATCAAAGCTTGTATTTCTTTTATTTATTATTGAATAAATTGAAAATCAATTTGTTGTTTGTTACCATTACGATTGATTTGGTTTTTGTTTTGTTAATTTCCATAATGGAATAACAGTAAGATAGAGAAAAAACATGAAACAGTTTTGCATTGAAATTTCCATTGAATTGCATTTAATTGAATTGGATTTTCTTGTGATATTGAAAAGAAGATGTACGAGTTCATTGATTTATTAATAAAAGAAGGTAAAAGAGAAACAAATCAATATAAAACAGAATATCGAATAATTTCAACGTATGCTGGTTTATTACAATTACACAATTTTTTTTTCTTTTTAATATCACGACATAAATGAAGTGGTATGTTGTATTCAATGTATTTTGTGGTTAACTGAAATCGAAAGAAATTGCATATAATCATATGCTTCAATATCGACAAGAAATGGCAAAAATTAAAAATAAAACATTGAACGATTTGATTATAGAATTGTTTCACGTTTTATTTGTGAGCCAAAACTCTTCGTTTTGGTCGGGTTACCAATACAATTGAATCCATTTGCAAAATGCAACCCAGCTGGTAAAGAAACAAAAATAATAAAGTGGATACATAATATTCACTAAGCAATTGGTTACCAGAGAAAATATTATAATTTTCTTCTTTAGTTGTTTGTTGTTAAAAAAATATGTTAATACAATCGAAGAAATGTGAACTGCATATTTTACAACGAGTAAAGGATTTAGCAGTAATAAATGGAAGAAAATAACAGAATGAATACTAACAAATAAACAGCACTCTTGGTATATAATCTTATAGTTGAGGAACAAGTATACACAATATCTTGGTTATTTTGAAAACGTTTCGTTGTGTCTGTGTTTCTGTATCCAAGAACCAAGAGAATTGACTAGTGAAATGGGTAAAGACATAACCACAATTGCAATGCACTTTATGTAGTGCAATTTTTATGTTGCCACATACTTGTCTTTATACTCTTGAAAATAATATTTTTGTTATTCGTTTCGTTGCCAGTAACTTTGATTTTCTTTATATTCACAATTACTTGTTTCTTTTACATAAGAATTCAGACTTTGGTCTTTGGTTTTTCGTTTTAATATTTTTTTTTTGATTCATTTTGGAATCAGATTTTTTTTTATTATTATTTTTCTTATGCAAATACATTTTAGTTGTAGAATACAGTTTTGTGACTTTCTATTTTCTTTTTAATGTTTGATGCTGCTTATGTGCTTTATGAGTTAAACATACGGTGATCTGTGTCTGTTTTCTTTTTCTAACTATTTTGATATCACACCAAATAAGATTGAATTAAAGTTTCAGTGTCACTGATTCGTTGGGTGGTAATTTGCATTTGAACATTATGAGTAAAACGTTTGTAGAATTTGTATGTTTGGTTTATGCAATCAGCCGTGTCATCTTTCTAACTATCATTTCTTTTTTGGGTTTTATTCAACTGGAACTTTGAGTGCGGTAATACTTTAAGAGTATGACTGTGAACAGGAAAAAAATACGATGAATAATGAGCTGAAATTTGTTTGAGATTTTAACAACGGAAAACTTTTTGTATTTATTTTGATGTATGAAATGGTTTATTATTATGTTTTTTCATTGAGGCGATATGTTACTGGGAAATTTCATACCCAAAAATGTTTTTAAATTTCATCAAATGGGTGGTTTTGTGTTTTTATTTGGGAGAAGAAAAATTAGCATGTTGTATATGACCACGAGCTTCGATGTTTATGCATATGGATTACGATTTGTAACGGAAATGTTACATGGAATTGAAAGAATGAAACCAACAGTTTTGTATTGGTAGTGAAACGGTGTTTATTGTAGTTTGATCGTTGTGATATTGTGGGTGGCATTGAATGGTCGCCAGGTATTCAATCATTAGTTTTGTTATTGTTTTGGGCATGAGTGTTCAAAAGGTAGAAAACGTGTGTTCTATGTTGGATGCGATTTTAATATTTGAATTTTATGTACAATGTTGTTTTATGATAATTGAACAAGATAACTGAACGGTAACATTGATGTCAAAAATAAAAGAATTAAAATTCAATATTCAGTTTGTAAAATTTTACCTTTTTGGAATTAGTTGTGGCAGTGACAACTATGGTATTCAACATCAACGCTCATATGTACATTGGTATTAATGGCGAAAACATTGGATTTCAATTATTGTTAAATGTTTAAATCAATAACGTTGGATTTAGATGAATGGTGTTTGGGAAAAGTTAAAAATTTTAGTTGATGTCATTCGACTAATTGCAATGAATCTGTGTGTTGGATGAAATTGATTTTAATTTAATATTGAATTTGATTGTGAATGATGTTCACTGAGTTTTCTGAATTGATGCTTTATGAGATTTAAATCTCTTGTATGATGGCTTAACATGAATTAAATTTTTTGTTCTAAAATTAAATTAAAAATCTGTGCATTTCATGATGGATTTTGCTTCGAGGTCGAGGAGCAATTAAGTGAAATGAAAAGAATGTGGTGAAACATCAAAAGGAATACTTTTTATTTTTTTTTTTTTAATTCTGAACTGTAATTCAAAGAGAATAAAATTCCTTTAAAATTTTATGGTAATTTTGGGGTGATGTTCTTGATTTGTTATTTTTTTTTTTTTCTGTTTAATTTTCGGATCATAACGAACATGAAAATTGTGATCATTAAATGGTACAAAAAATTCCATTGAGAAAGATTTAATGTGTATTCAACAAACAATTGCATTCCATTGCTGTTTTGTAATAATTCATTCTTATGAATTTTTCGTTTAGAATGAGTAGTGATTGTATGGGTTAGGTGGGGGGAAGAAAATATGCAATGTACATTAAATGTTATAAGTATATAGAACCCAATGGAACGTCTTAATTGCATGATGAATTGAAACTACAATTTACTTATGCAGTTGTAGATGTTTTGTGTTTTCTTTCATGTGCAATGGAACAGAAGGCACAAGAATACATTGAACACACGAACTGTTAAAGAATTCGTAACAAGAAGCTTTTCGAAATTGTTTCATTTTTTTTTCTCTCGTTACTTAAAGGCACACAGTGGTAAATTGTTATAAAACTTGATTCATGATAAATTCAAATAACATCATCACTCGTTACTTTAGAAGAGAGCAGAAACAAAAAAATGATGATAAAAGTGTATACATGATTGCAATATTAAAATTGGAATTAATGGTGTAAACAGTGTGGGACGATATAGAAATGATTTAATAGAGTAAATTTACGTAGTTGGTAAAATTTCATCAGATTCATAGTTTTGTAATTTCATTTTAGTGTTTCTTAGTTGGTTACTTTGTGTTTTTTTTTATTTGAAGATACACATATTAAACTTATAAATCTTCTGAAACGAGAAAAATTAAAAGTAAATAAAATATCAACAAATTGGTAACATGGGTAGAATATAATTCATAAATTAGATGGGTGGTGATATCAAAAGAAATTAACATATTAATTATAAAATATCATGTTTAAATATAATCATAAACGGAACGTATAATTAACCAAATGATTATCTGCAACGAAAGTTACAATACAGTTTAATGGGATTGAATTCTTATTCGTTAAGTTTTAAAGGAATTGATGATATTATTTGCACGAGTTATTACGACGTTGTATGTACAATGTTCACACCGTTACGGCAGACAGGTGATAACTGATGCGATGATATTTTAATATAATGTTTCATTATTTTGTCTTCAATTTTTTTTTTTTGTTTGATCAATTATTACCACACCTGAAATAATTTTACTTATGATATTATCAAAGTATTTAAAACAGTTTTATTATTCATGTTGCGGAAATACGAATAAAATGTATAAACTGATTTGTAAACAATGCACATTAAATATGCTGATTTTCTGATTGGGTGTTAGTTACCAACGTCAAGTGTTTTCTATATAAGAGATAATGCCATAAGTGGAATGCGTGAGACAAAAGGAATCAATGTTAAACATCAAAGGTGAATAAAGGTGAGATTGAAAGCGTTTAGACACGAAAGATTAGTATCAATAAATTGTGGATAATTTTTTTTTTTGTTCGTTGTTCTGTTTTTCTTTAGATTTTTATTTTCTTGTTTTATTAAGAAAACGAGACCTTGTTGTTGAAAGGAATGATCTAATCGTAAATATTATCGGTTTATTTCGATTTCCATTGTCTCTATCATCAACGATATAACGCGTTTTGATTCTTGTTGAATATAATTCACTTGCTGTGTGTGTATTTATCCGCCGTTTAATTAATGAAATGATTTATGATGGAATTTTGATTGATTTTATTCATCTTGAAAGCTAATCGATCGTGTTACCTGGTTATATAGTTAATTATTACCTTTCGGCTATACCATTAAGTTGAAATCAATTCATTATTCCACTGTGTCTGTGAATGGGGTTTTCAATTTTATTTTTTTTATTTTGAAATCTTTTTTTTTCTGTTTTTAGTCGGTTGAATATCAGATTACATACATGAATTGTTATTAGAGCAACCGTTTATTTAGCGAAAAGAGAAGTTTGATTTTTAAGGAGGGTACAGTGATCTAGTCTTTGCTCCGGTTGTTACACCGTGAACCACCTTTTTATTTGGTCTTGTGTTGTATGTTGAACATTAATTCTTATACGGCTGATTAATGATTTAATAATTTCTTTGTATATGAAAGATGCTGAGTTGAATATACGGGTGAACATGAACAGCATGAGTAGTGGTAAAACATTGAATGGAATCGAAAGGAAAAATAATGATGAATATAAATAATCGTTGGCGTTGTAGCAAAATAATATATTAGTCGTATTTGGTATATTTTATAATAAATAATTTCTCAGGTTGTTAGAAGACATTTTTATTGGATGAAAATCGGGGTTGGAAACATTTGAAATTAATGGAATATCCTTTTTTGTTTGTATTTTATTAGTTTCTCGTTTCATTCTGGTCAATGTGATTATTTATTATAAACAGAATAAATAGAGAAGAAATATCAATTTAGTGATAAATAATTTTTAATCGATTTTCATAAAATTCTCGTTGAGATTTATTTGAATTAAATATTGGAAAATTTTTTATGTTTCTTTTGTCAAATGATGTTGAATTTATTGCATAATAAATTTTTTTATTGCATTTACGGTGTAAATCGATTCGATTTATTTTAATCCATTCTGGCAAACGATTATGGATTAAAGAATCAAATAATTTTAATGTGATTTTCATTCAAGTAATTGAACATAATCACATTGAAATTGGATTTAATTGGTGAAAGATAATTAATGAAATATATGAAGAAAGGATTAGCTAATTAGTATAATGGAAAGCAAAAGTTTTTATCTTACACAGTTCAGGTGTGAAGTTTATTGATTGCGTTTTCTGTGTAACCGATGAATATAAAATTTATGATTCTTATGGTGGGAACTTAAAACTTTTCAGACAATTGGGTTTACCTTTTCGTTGGATAATGATCGATTTCCGATGAGAAGGTAATAATGAAATTCACAATGAATCAAGTTACGCATCATCATCGTGTGTAACGAATAATTCGTCTGTCAACCAGACGGAACATTTGGTTAACGAAAACTCTTTTATTTCTTTTTTGGGTTTATTGAAATCAATGAAAGATTTTGTTATTCAATCAGTCGATTTTATCTCGTTTAATATTCAATTACTCAAGATGGCATTAAATAATTGATATGAATTAGTTGTTTTTTATGGTTGTTACTGATTTCAATGACCAACGTAACTGGCCATTCGTGCACTCTCATTTATCATTAAATTTGGATTTCGTGAGCATAAATTCACTGATTTTATGCATGCGCAATTAAATTAAATTGAATTTCATGCTTATTATTGATCTAATTTCATTTCCAAAAAAAACATAAAACATTCATATAAGGGATTAATCGTGACTACTTTTCAAATATATCAGATTCTCAATTTAAGATTAATAGTAACGTGTTTAATAGTCTACATTTGCTTTGAATCAGTCAACAAGCTCGATTTTAATTTTAATGGGGAAAGTTTATAAGAAAATCTCCACTTATCACAGTGTATGCGTGTGTTACGATGAAAAAAAGAGGAAAATTCTTTTGGCCACCATGAAATTATTTCAAGTATTCAATTGTGTATACATTAAATAACAAACGATTGTTTTATCTTGGCTATTTGGAATGTATTTTCATATCTGGTGAGGTATCCACAATCTTAAATCAAAGTACTAAACATTTTAAAAATTGTTTTATTCAATAAAAATGATAAAGATTTTATTGCTATGCGTAGAGATTTAACATTTTAATCAGTTATGTATATAAGAGGAATTTTTTTTTCCATTTCCTAGTATTCTCCTTGTCGATGAGCAACAGATTTTGATAATACGAAATGGTTTTATAGAAGAATCTCAGGTATTTCAATAAATTTATGAACACTTTGATGTAGAATGTCTCAAGTAGAAAGCCTCAACTTATTTAATTAGCAATTTCTCTGTTATGGAGTCTTTTAAAATGGAACATTCGGTTCGTTCTTCTGGTAACCGAGTTACCTTTATTGTGGGTTGTGTTTGCCTAGACCTTTCCATCCACCAAAAAAAAAAATTGTTCACATCTGCGCTAGGGCAAGCAAAAAATAAATGGAATATTACAATTCCAGGAATTCATTTATTATTAACCTTCACCCACAGTATAAAATAATTCATTTTTCTTTGTGCCATTTTAAAGGATAACGAACGAAACAAGAAAAAAATGAGATTGGATTCTGAAATATTTGATTAACCGTATTACCTTGATACAGTAGAGGATGGTAACCCTAAAAATGTTTTCAAGTTTTCACACATGCAAAAAGAGTTCTGGATCGTTAAATGATTGAGTTTTTCGTTTTTTCTTATTCATTGCCTTGAATTTCATCTTCAGATTCTGAAAGTTTTTTTTTTTTGCGTATGAACGTCATTAACAATTAGGTAACTCCGTTTTATGTCTGATATGTTCTAGACAATTTATTCAGTGATACATATATTTCTTATGAGAGATGATAAAGTTCCAATGAAATTTATGAGTTAGTTGGTTTCTGTTAGTGGTAAAGTGATGAAAAAGAAATCATCTTAAGGTTATTGCCAGTGCCACACTAAGCTCCCGAAAATAAGTAAAAACTGAAAAGAATATTATTCTAAGTAAACCTCCTGATCCAGTGTACTTTATGCTGCTGGATGGGTCATAATGTATAGAGGGCGAATACACGCAAGAAAAAAAAGAAAACATTAACTTTACGATGATGATTTATTTGAAACTAACGAGGCGAAACTGTGACGAAGAAGGGGTTTATGGAATATCTAGACATTACAGAGAGAATGAATAAATGCATAATATTCTTTCTTTTTTTAAGGGAAAAGTGAACGTGAAGTATCGCAAACGTTAAATTATAATAATTCATATTAACATTATGTGGCGGTAGCATGTGTGCTGAAGACTAGAAAAAATGAAAGAAATGAAACTCAAAAGGAATGAGTTTTTTTCCTTTACGAAAGAAAATTCGTATGTAATGGAAAATCCAAGGATATTTATACAGAGAAGAAAAAGTAAAGTTTGTTTCTCTTCTATTTTATTCCACTCAATGGATCTCTGATATGAACCGGTTGACTTACAGCCATACCAAAACCATAGAGTGGCCTGAAGTGTGTTTTTTCGGTAACCAATTTAACAGTATGAGAGATGATGAAAAACTTTTCTACTTAGCTTATTCGGTGTTTTCCATTTTTTTTTTTCACTTGTACTCAACTTGTGGTAAAAGTCCAGTACAGAAGTCGCCTTTGAATTTATACGTTTGATACGTGCACATGGATAGTATTGAAATGGATTTATGATGGCCAAGTATTTCATATAAACCTGGTTGGAAATCCCAATTTTTCTATTCAATGACATAGTGGCATTAAGGTAA
This sequence comes from Coboldia fuscipes, assembly GCA_001014335.1. NCBI lineage: Eukaryota > Metazoa > Arthropoda > Insecta > Diptera > Scatopsidae > Coboldia > Coboldia fuscipes. The sequence continues at coordinate 117,161 of JXOR01000205.1, forward strand.
AGCTTATCAACCTGACCAATACGGGGTAACATATTGGACTTCAAACTAACTGTATTATTTTCGCATTATATATTATGCAATGTTATCAAACGTAAATTCTTTATACAGCATCGAGTAATCATTTTTATTAAACTAGCGTGATTGGATGTAGCCATAAAAGGATTGGACAGTAATCAGGGTTATGGTTTTCAACTAAAGAAAATCTCCATAACATAACAAATAGTAAAAATTGTTTGAGTGAATTACGTAAAAATCTGACAGTGAGGTCAGTTTATTGAATATGATTGAAGATGAGAATGTTATAGCCACAATTGCCACATCTCTGAACTATAACTGAATACAGAGATTCGGAGATAATGGAGAGAAAGAAAAAGAAATTTGCATAATGCATCAGTTTTGCTTGTCATCATTATAGACTTTAATTTTTTTTTTATCGGTACAACATTGGAGTATAATAGAAAACACGTTTCCTTGAAGTACTACCATCGAAAAAAAGAATGTATTCAGTGATGGTCTTATAGAACTTATGCTACTTAGTTATTCACAAAACTAGCAAGCAATAGCATATTAATGTTGCATGATGTGCAATCTTGAAAGATAATGAAATGATAAAAGTAAAAAAAGAAAACTGAAATTGTGTTTCATTTTACAATGTCTAATGTTTTACTCAACGTTAAAATCATGCACGTAGAACATAATTCTGGTTTTATGCTATTCAGCATAGTTGATTCTACATAGAATATAAGTGAATGAAAATAATAAGATCGTAATGGAAAGGAAAATCGATGATAGTTGTTTTCATATAAGAAACTATAGTCCTTCTTTTCTTTTTTCGTTAGATAAGTGGTGTACACCAGATGAGTACAACAGAATTAAGGAAGGGCAATTTGTAATTACAATGTTGCAGTAGCTGATTTGACTAGAAGGAAAATCGGTTAAGAAAGCAATAAAAATTTTTACTTTTTTCGATTTGTAGTAGATGTAACCGTTTTCATTTAGACGAGTTGAATATGAAATGCTACTTATTTTCAATAGTACAGAGATGAGATTATATCTGTTTTATTTATCACTAAGAATGGATATCAACTTTATGTCATTCTGTCTTGGTATAAAAGAGATTTTATTTGAAGATTGCTAAGAATACACAGACAGAACTAAACCTAAATGGATTTTACATGAAAATATAATAAATAATAAAGAGATTTTGTAAACGAATATTCGTAATATCAATTTAAAATTTGATTTTAATAATGTTGGTCAGACATGAAGGATAATCTGTTATTATAACATTGGATTTACAGAGATTGTACTGTGATTTCTTTTCTAGTTGGTGAAAAGGATAATGTTTATGTTTCGTTTAATAGTTGAACCTGGAGTTGAAGTTAACAGCGAATGGATTAACTTTATTTTTCTTATTATTTCTTACCAGTTTGTTGTTGTTAATTTTGTCGTAAAGTATCACAAACGTTTATACAATTTTTGTATTATTTTTTCATTAAAACAACAGCATAGATTTTCTTATTCTCTTATACACACCTTTGCTAAGTTGATTGGCATTGTATTTTACTTAAAAAAAATAACTTTTGCGTTTCATTTTTACTGTAACCGTGTTTTTGTTGTTATCAAAATGGAAAAGTTTACATTCTTTCCGGTGAAAAACAATTTTAAAATTTATGATTTCAACAGATTTCATGTCTCATTGAGATCGTAGTTGATGTAACATTTTATTTTCCTATATTGGTGGTTGAATTAGAAAAATAAATTGAATTCATTTAATGAATCAATATTTCAAAGATTTAATTAAGTAAATTTCGATTAGTTGAGTTTTCTTGATTGGGTTGAATTGGTCCAATGAACTTTTCTTAAAACTAGGAGTTTTATACACGTTCTGGTAGCAAACAAATGAATTTTAATATTGGGAAATAAAGGTGACGCTCATTGACACGGTAAATAATCTTTGTTCAATCAACTTTATCCTTTTTTTTTCGATTTTGGGTGATAAGTTACAGAGATTTTATATCCAATCTGTTGTATGATATGGATAAAATAGCTATGGAGTGGTATGATGGTGACACTGATACTGAATGGTGTTGAATCAATTGTCCATGAAACTAATTTATTTTTCATGCCATTGGTATTGAAAGAGTGGAAAAGTTTCAATAATGGTGTTATTAATGGCTGGTATGCATTGAAGAATCCTATTTGGATCGACAGTTTGAGCGTAAAGTAATTAAAGTCACACATTAAGATGGTTCTTGGATCAAACTATATACAAGAAAAAATGTAAAATAAAACAAAGAACGGATGAAAGACTTGAAATTCATCTAGCCAGGAATAAATGGAATTTATCGTTTGCCACTATTATTAGGACTGTATTAAACAGGAGTGTGTAATCAGATGGTGAATGATAATAAATTTAATGGATTGAAATTTATCTTGAGTAATAAGAACGGAATAGATAAAATTTTCATTAAAAATCGAAATGAAATGGTTATCATTAGAGGCGGATCAATCTCAATCGAAATCCAAATTCAGAGAATAAATATATTCATTCACATTTAGTCGTACTTATAGAAATCATTTAATGATATTTAGGAACGTAAAAGTAGCATCTAATTATTACTGACAATTAAGAAATGGACTGAATAGTATTAGATAATGACATACTTATACTGTCTGAGAATCAATTTTATCCTTAAGATTTATAGACGTTTTTAATTACGGTCTGATCTTCTGTTTCATATGAAAGGTGTCAATAAAAAAGATTCAACACCGATGATATTGAAGTTACGAATTAAAACAAAGAAAATATGTAAAGTAATGGAAGTTGCTTTGAATTAAAACGAATAAACAACGAATTGCAAAAATTATTAATAAAAATTTAAAAACGAATGGCGTGGAGAACACCTTTTGGGTCGTTGTTATTTACAATAGACAGAGACAAGAAAGTAAAAAAAATTTAATAAAAAAGTTTTCTAATTACCTGGCCGTTTTTTTTTTTTTTGAGTGTTTTGTTGGCTGTTTATGATTCCCAAGGTTATTTAAAAGGGGCCACCATTGTGAACAACAGAAAGTCATTTGAGAATGAAAAACTTTTTTTTTTATTCCTTATTTTGTATGTTCCTTATTAAATACTTCAACATCACCGTTTACGGCTGACAGTCCAATGAAAACAGAAGGTGAAATTCAGATGTGAACATTTTCGTATTTATAAATATTTATAATCACCACCTTCTGAATGTGTTTTGTTATTCGGCTTCTTGATTTTTCATTATTTGATCAATAAATAATGGGAACGGCTGTAAAAGGAAATAATAAGAAAATGAATGAGATTTAATATTAAAGATTTCGAGTGGACAAGATTCGAATAATTATTTGAATTCATTGTTGGACGAAAAGTTACAGTTTAACAGTTTTTCATTCTGGTTGTGGGCGAATGCCAAAAAGTTTTCCAATAATTCAACGGACGGTTAAAAAGGGTACACAGTAGTGAACACATTTCGTATGGTCTTTTTCCATGTTGGTACAGAAATTAAATGACCAACCATTCATTTTCCATTGGTTTTTCTTTTTCGTTATTCATTCGATAAGATTTTTACCTGATTTTTCTACCCATTTTGCAATATTTTTATATTTTATTGTATTCCATTGACAGGTTGTGATTGAAGAAAAATAAAATGAACTGAAATGAATTCTATCCACTTTGAAATTGAGTAGAATTCTAATTTATGTGTTCCTTTTGGTAAATGAAGATACACCCTCATTGTATTCTTTCAAATTGTAAAGTGGTTGATGTTTCTTTTTCCCTGATTCGAATCTTATATTTGGACTAAAATAAGACGCGAGGATAAATTTTCAATGGTTGTCAGGGTTTTTTTTCAACATACTTTTAAAATGAATCGTCGAGTCATTATTACATATTTTATGGTCATTGTTAAGTGAGTATACTTCACCTTTAACTTTAAATAATAACGTTTGAATTAAGAACAGAAGAACGAACAAAAAATGTCCGAATTGAGTAGAATAAAATCGAATTGCTTGTTATGGTATCCATATTTTATCACTCCACCATGGAAACCATTTGTATTGTCTTCAGTGAAATTTTGAAAAAAAAAAAATAAGAAAAGATGATTTTCTATTCAGTTCGTTATCTGTTGAAGTGTTGTTATATTCTTAGTCGAGTGTCCCATAAAATTTGGTTTTAATGTCATAAAAATATGTTGTGTTATGATGTACTGTGGGTATTATCAGTTCCATTATTATGATAAAAATACGATTTTACTGAAAGGAAATGAGATGTACTATAGAATAAAAAATGAACTAAATAAGGTATTGGGAGCTGCCTATTGTGTAAATGTTAATTATATAACCGATGATTGGTATGCGGAACCATAATGCGTAATAAAAGCCATTTCTTTTGACGATGAAAAGTTTCCTTTAAAGTACACAAAACGAAAATTAAAGAAAAACTGAACTGGAGAAAAAAAAATTAAGAAAAATCCATTTAAATCTTCTATTACTGGGGTAATATTTCCATGGAAAATACAGAGAAATTCCACCTTGTCTGCTGCAGATAATTGGATTGTTCATTTGAATTTCGCGTCTTTGGGCTTTGAATTCGTGATCAGTCAGAAGTACCAAATCGATTCTCATTTTCTATTGAAGAAATCAGAATTAATTTAAATTATTTTTTTTTCTTTTCATTTTAACTGCAATCTGATTTTGATTTAAACTCTCTTATGTTACTCAAAGAAGCAATAGCAAATGAAAAAATGCAATTAAAATATTTTTTTATTTTTTGTTAGAATGAAATTGTAGAAAACCAATCGAGATTATGTTTTTTCTCTCATTTGAACAAGGAATAAAGGAAAAACTTTTAAATAAGAAGTATTTTTGGCTTGTCTTTCATTTGATAACGAAGGAATTATCAATACGTTGTGAAGAAATCATTGTCGAATTTAAAATTGCATCTTCTGGGAGTCAACAGTGCTGATCAATAAAATGAAATTAAAATTCGTTTTTATAAATGCATTCGTTTTGAATGTTTAAATTCAAAACACGTTTATTTAACTCGAAACGTTTCTTCTTATGTTAAGATGAAACTTTAAAAGATATCTGATAAATACGGAATACAGAGAATTGATATGCGTTGATTGTTAGATGAATAATTAGAATATATCCAATTAAGCGTTTGCTCTCATCAAAAGTTATCACTAAACATTCATAATTGCCGACAATAAAAGTTATAATGAGATCAAGGAAATTATCGAAGACTTAAGATTTGTACGAAACATGAAAAGTTACGATTACTGCATCAACGTGGAAGTTGTAAACGGTTGTACTAATCTTAGACGATTATAATTTCAAATGAAATAAAAATCGAATTCTGAAGGATTCTCAATTATGATTCAATTCGTTGCTGATAGCAAATATGATGCAAAAATCTTTTATTACGTAAAGTTTCTTATTTCTTTTCGTTCAGAAATCAAGTGCAAAGAAACAAAAAAAAAAAAGCGGAAAATTTGTTATCCATCATGTTCTTCCTCGATCAGCAATTTCTTTAATTGATGTTATATGGTGGAGCTTGACGGCACTCACTGTAATCTTATTTCGGAAACATAAATCCATTTGTAATGTAGTTTTCCGTTGATTGTAATCCATCGTGGCATTAGTGATATTGAATTTGAAATAAGATGAGCATGAAAACTGTTGAGTGTAATTAACTTATCTGCCCTGGAGGTCTAATTTATTTGGTTGCAATATAACATACATTACGTTCCAATTAATCGAATACTGATGATAATCTGTAATCATTATCTTATATAGAATAATTGTATGTGAATGATTGAACCCTTGGTGACCACATCTTTGATAGTGTTTCTTTTGCTGTTTTATTAAACAATTAGTCACTGAAGAAAAATAGTTTTGCAAGGAAATTGTTCATTTTAAAAATGTCAATTAAATTCGCATTGATTCTTAAATTCTATTTGATGGAATTTCTTATTTCTTTCGTTTTCTTGTTATTCAATGTGAAATGCCACATAATCATTATTGATTATATTTTATATTTTCTTTTCTTATAATAATTCTTCTTATTTCCTGTCGACATTAATGAAGTAACTAGAATTATTATATAAAAATTCACTTTTATGAATTGACTTTATCAAATTGAATTTAACACACAAGCACATTGATTATGTGAGTGCAAGCAATTTATCGTTTTATGTATTTGAAACTAATGGCCATCATCTTAAGCGCTTTTAAAGGAAAATATTGTGGTATAGTGCACTCTGTCAATGTTCATGCCAAATTATAGGACAAAAAAAAAGAAAGAATTCTAACAGAATTGCTTTATAAATAAGTTGATGCCACTGAATTACTATGATTAACATGGACATATAATTTTCAGTTTGACAGGAAAATCAATAAAACATCTTGGACAGGTTGTTAGATTCAATAAATTATAGTTAAACGTCTCTTGTGTTAAAGTACAAGAAATAAAGAATAACTGATGATTTTATATTTGCCAAGATTTACTTCTTTTAAGTTTCTTTATAACTAAATGAAAAAACGGTTCAATCTTATCGGACACCGACAACAACATTCTAAATATGACTGAATTTTTTTTTGTTCTTTTTCTGTTCACTTCGGGTAATTGAATGTGTTGGATTAATTTATAAGATGAAATCAGTTATGGCACTTTGGTTTACTTGGCAACTTAACATCAAAGTTTCTGTTTCATTGGCACTACGTTTTATATTTCCTCGTTCTATGAAGCAAAGTGAAGAGTGAACTCCATATTATAACATAAAATACTTAACTAAATATGATTTGTCATTAGACTATTATGCTCTTCGAACGGTAGTTCGTCATTGCTTAAGAATAAAACAGCATAATTATTAATGGATTCTGGGAGAGATCATTGACAAAGTAAACCATAGCCATTGGAATTATTGATTATAATCAACGTGATTGAATGGATTGTGTCATTTAATTTTCTTCATTGAAAATTCATTGGCTGAATTTATTCATTGGCATTTATTTGAGTTCAATGATGTATTAATATTGAATATAATTTCCTATTATTTATAGTCACTACACTTCTCTTATTGGCTGATACAATACACTCAATTAAATGTACATTGAACCAAATATTTTCTCACTAAGAATACTTAATTTCACTTGAATATTTCATTTGTGGTCTGGTGGAAAGATAAGAAAAGAAAAAAATTTGTGGAAGATTAAATTAATTAGACTTCTTGAATTCCCAACAGGTTTTTCTTTTTCTTGATTTGTGCACAGTGACGAATTCACTACGTTATGGAAAAGAAAAAGCACAGTAAGATGAATAAACAACGGGAAACCATTAGGTGTTGTTTTTTTTTCTTTTTATGGAAAATTAGAAAATCTAATTAAATAAGAGAATAATTTAAACGCACAGAATGTTTCATAAATGTTCATATTCCATAGCGGAACATAATCTTCTTATGTTGCAAAAGGGATTTCTATAATTTTCATTTAATGAAAAAACAGTGAATGGCAATAACGAATTTCGTTGCTCTTGTTAAATTTTGTGCCTTTGTCATACTTTTTTCTGGGTTGATGTATACATAGAATTTTATACTCTTGACTATCACAACTGTACACATTTATTCAGTTAATTTAATCCGTTGATTTAATGTGTATGTTTACCACATACAACATACCTGGTAAAATACTATCGTTTGATTGCAATACAACATTTAAGATGAGTATACTTAATACTTACTTGAGATCCATAGGATTCATTTAGTATTAAAATGCATATGAGATAAAATTCGTAAGCGGAACAACTAGAAAACGACAAGTAATTCAGTGTAAGCATAAATGCAATTTTTTTTTAATGAAAATGAGTGAACCATTACGAATCCCTAGTTGCATTGAATAATTAAAGTAGAAAATCTAATTTTATTATTGGATGGGTGAGTGTAGAGTAAAATTGTTTATGGGAATGTAATGATAAGACTGTGGGTATTTTTATGAGACAAAACTGTGATCAATGATGACGGGAGAACGGATGGATCTTTACTGTAAATGTAACGTAAAATGATTACTTAAGACGAGTAACTATGTTCATCTCTAAAATGTAATTTCAGTTAAATGAACACGATTTCCTTGGAATTTTTGAATGTATGAAAAGCTTTGGTTTCAATGAGGTAAACACAATATATTTGGTGTTATCAGAGCGTCAACTAAGAGTTTTGTAGGGAAAATGGGGTCAAATGGAAGGTGTTAAATTAAATTAAACAAAATTCTTTAGTGACATAACATTCCTTTGCCATTCAACTATTGTCTTATCGGTGGCAATGGAGTTTCATGTTCCAAATGGTAACCAAAGCCTTAGTTCATCATCATATGACATGATAGCAAATGAGTAATTGATATCTATTTAATCATTTCCATTTTAATGTTAAATTGAAAGTTCATGTGCCAAACTGAAAATGCAATATGAAAACTTAACAATTCTTTTATGATAATGTCATTGGGGGATCAAACTAAAGGATTGGATTTCAGTATAAAACATTGAATTAGAAAATTTTGGAAATATTTTTGTATAAAACAGAAGTTTACAATGAAACGAATACACATAAATGTGATGCCATTGTTTCCTTTGAATTGAACGGTGAAAATGTTTACATAAACTGTAATGTTTGTATGACAAATGTAAATGTTTGGCATTGCTAAAGTGCACCAATGAATTTTTTTTGTGTTAGATTTCAGTTTATTTTTGGGGGTTAAATATAAAATGAAACAGAAAGACAACTGGTATTTGTACAGTAGAAATGAATAGATATGCCATTAATTTCGTGTATTGAAAGCCTGTGGAGTTGTGTTTGCATTAAAAATGTCAGTATTCTGTTAATAAAACGCATCACTAATATTTAGAGCTTTTTTGAATGATATCATCTCCGATGAAGAGCAATCATCATTATGAATGGTTCTGTTATATCATGAAAATGGAATTTATTTGAAATCACACGTTTGGGACTAACAATTCATTCGGGTGTATTACAATTCGTATACTGGAAATTTCTTCTTATCATAACAATTGATATGAATGGAATTTGTGAATCTTGAAACAATTGTCGAGGTTTAAACTGAAAATATTTCTACCATAATGAATACCGTTTTTGTATCGGATTCATTTTGTGTGACAATATTCAAAGTGTCTAAAGGTATTCAGTACACAATTTATATTAAGTCAATGAATAAAATTTTCTAATAGTCGAAAGCTTTTCCCATAGTTTCCAATTCCTTAAATAGCATCAATTTGTTTTGTTATTTCCACAGGAATCTGTTATTGTTTTTCACCAACTGAAAGGAGATTCCATTGTGTGAAAAATAATTTTGATTGTGGATTGGTCATAATATTATCAATTGTATTTTATTTTCATATGAGAATATTTATACTGCGGGTAGAATAAAATTTGTTTAGTGGGTGACATTTCTCGTATTTTCTGATTTTTATATTCTTGTTTTATTATCAGCCAAATAGTTTTCATAGTTTCTAATGAAACGAGCAATGTTGGGTGGCCAAATAAAAGAATATTCAAACAGAATTTTATTTTTTCCTTCGATGGGAATGCATTTACTGTGTAACGTCAAATGAATAGTTTTTGATTTGAATAAATTTTCCATTTGAATTTCGATGAATTCTTTTGTAAATGAACGAAGTATGTTTTTTTCTAGCGTTTGAGAGTTGCAATTGAATGTGCAATTGGTATAGCATGAACTTATAGAAAGAAAAATCGTTGAAAAGTTTCGTTTTATTTTTTCACCAAACATTTTTGGTTCATTTACTGGAAATTGTTAGTACCAACAGGGGAAACAGTATGAAAGTTTAAAAAATAAAGAAATGTCTGAAGTGGGGTTGATTCTATGAGAATTTTTAAGTAATAGGATTCAAGTAGTCAGTGAATTCGTTCGTTACGATTATTTTTCTGTCTGTACCATATATTTGTAGTATTTTGAAATGGTTGACTAAAAGCGAGTACATACCATTTAGTTGAAAATTGTGGTTTTGTGAAAACGATGCCATTAAGTGTAAAATGCTCTTCAATCATTTGTCGTTATTACCATTTTGACTCATCATTTTTATCCATTAGAATTATTCTTTTAAAACGATTTATTTCAAATTGTAACTGTTGGAGAATCAATGACAAAATGGTTGAATTATAATGCGGTAAATACGTTTCGAATGATAATTGAATTATTTAAATTGTGTACAATTAAAATTTATTCCTTTTTTCAAAGAGAAAGAAATAATGGATTTCTTTTTAAAATAGGAAGCCACTTGCCATTGAGTTGTATAGAACGAAACCATTTCTGTGAAATGTTTTAGAGTAATTCAAGTTCCATTTAATGACGATTTTAAAATGCGATTTAATATGATTGTCACATTACAATTGAGGAAGTTTAGAAAGTTTAAATCATCAAATCTCTGTTTGAGAAAGAGAAATTCCATTCATACAGAATGATTTATCAGAACTGATTTGCGTAGGGAATAAAATTCATGAATGTCGAATTGTTCAATGGAGCTCTCAGAATTTTAAGATTCACTGACCATCAACGTTCATAATCGCCTTTACAGTATTTTCAGCTAGTAAAAACAGTTTTTATCATTCTGAACTTTTGACATACAATAAAATTCAACATTCCATAGAAACAACAGTAGGGGTGAGTTACATCATTCATCAATTGATCTGAATTTAACCATTGTACAGAGTAAAATCTGTTAAAAACATGATACTTGTTCATTGGTCCAGTAATACCCCAAAGGACGATCCAGTTTATAATTGTTAATGCTTCAATAATATTCTAGTAGATGCAGTTTATTATAAATTCATTCGACCATCAATGAGTCATTTAGATGCGACAAATACAATTAATAATTTAAAATCGATTTTCCAAAATTTTTTGATCATGTTCACCTTAATGCAGTTGCTTCAATTCAATCCATTTCATTTGATACATCATTACCAACATCAATCTGTTATTTAGGATAATACACCGGTTGGACATATACAATTTCACAATATGGTTGTGGTTAAGGGTGAACATTTTCAATTGTCTAGCATGAGTTGAAGTGCAACATAAGCCAAACGTTCAGTAGTATGAATAATTTTCTTTTGAAGGATTTGATATTCAACATTTCACCTGATTCAGTTTGTTAATCGTATGAATAGTTGAAATGTTGGAAATCATAAAAGAGATTCACTTGAATTTGTGGCTTCTATTGAAAAGATTTATTTCGGTGGGACCAAACGTCGAGTGTAGTACATTAATTCACATGTCAGTGGACAACGACAGTTCATAGAGGTAAAACATTATAACATTCGTTCCGCGAAATTAATAATACAATGAAGGAGCGAAATGTGTGTTTTGTGTTACCATGTGACATCGAAAATAGAAATTTTCTTTCTATTGTTTGGTATAACAATGTGTCCATGTGTGAAAATAATGTCATTTTATGCTTTGAATTAAATAAATTTTCATTTCGATCGAGATAAATTATATCGTATCCATTATAGTAATTACTTACCTCCTAACAGAATCTAGTAAGTTTATATCCAAGTGACAGTTCTATCTGGTCCATTCTCGTGGAATTTGTAATGCAATTTAATGGTATCCTACCTTAACAATTTGATTGTGTACGTCCAAATCTTTAAGTTTGATATATTCAATGGGACCAATATCTTGATTGTTTAGTGGAATACATGAAATAACGATTTAATGCAAAATGATTTGGAACTGTATTTTATTCAACTTGACAATTTAATCGATGTCAAACGGTTGGAATTGTGAATTGTACCAGTAAAAGATAATGATTGTCAAAACCATTTCGAAGGGTATTGTTTTCTGTTACAGTCAACTGAACAACGCATGATGATTAATATCGTTTGAATAAATCCCTTCGAATGATCCTTTTGGATCCCTTTTCAATGGTGAATCTTGGAATGGCAAAACAACATACACACAACATTATTTCATTTTACTGTAAAAAAACATACGGAAATATGTATCTCGGTACCACAATATCGAAATGATTGAGAAATCTACTGAATACGAGAAACCAAAGTCAATACTTGAATTATGGATGCTGGGGACAAAGAATCTGTCGTTTTAGTCACCACATAATTCACCGTATGAAAGAGTGTGGCTACAACGTTTATCATTTTCTCGGCGTTTCACAAGAATTACGAAAAACTGACATAAAACAGCGATGTGCAAAAAAACCATTGAACGACAACAAGATCTTAAATAGCAAGATGAGATTTCTTTCTTTCATTTTTATCATCATTGATTACTTTTTAACAATTCGCATACAGAATGGTATGGCAGCAAAAGAAATTTCAATTGAATGATTTTTAGTTGACTTTTTTTTATTTTGAAAAGAACATTGTATATGTGCACTTCATAATTTAATTGCGATTCACTCACCAAGATTCAATGGTGTTCCAAATAGACAACGAAATGGTCAATTGAATTTCTAAAGAATCATCTACAGAATATTGCGGTTAGTTCAGAGGAATCCATCCATGATTCCTAATCCATTATGACTGTAGATGATACTATATTGGTTTCATTTATGTCTTTCACTTTATTTTCTACAAGAATATGGATTATGTTTAGTCTTAGGTGTGTCTTTTGCACTAAACAGTACACATAAAGTACATGAACGAGAGTAAAAAAGAAATTCAGTTTTTATTGCATCAACGAATATGACATGCGGTTTGGTATCAAATTAATTTTTTAGTGGACTTTTAATATCATTCAGTTTCTATTTATTTTTCAATTGTATGGCACCATTACACGTACTCAGACATTTTATTTTACCTGATCATTGAACGTATTAAAACATTGTTCGTTATTATCATACTTCTACTGGACACTGTGATTATATTTATGTTTATGTGAATAGGAGATTGTGGCAAATGAATAGACTATGTGGTTATTTGGGGGAGTGAGGTTAAATGTTACGTGTCCTATCATTATGATTTTGTTAATTAATTTTTATCTGTTACTTTTGAATACCAAAAAAAAAAAAAAGAATCACTTAAACCAAAAACGAGAAAAATATTGAAATTATTTTCCATGAAAATAAATTACTTTTGGTTAACCACAAACAATTTGTTTAGTCTGTGACTCGCCTGGTAAATGAAGAGTTCTTGTCACCACAACGGGACGTATTATATTGGAGATTATATTTGCCCTTTTTCTCTTTATAATTGCCTAGAATGGCAACATGGAAGATAAACAGAAAAAAACAAACGAACAACAGAGGATGTTAATGGTAGGAATTGTTGGAATGTCGGCTCTTGGTACAGATTAAAAGTAATGGATGATATGTTTAAGATGTTGTTATTTGATTTTGATACATTGTTGCAATTTAATTTCAACATATCCGTACAGTTTTAAATGGGAATGATGTAAAATACAATTTAATGTATTTCATTCATGACGGTTATATGTATCAGTTGAAAACCAACAAGAAAATTTTATTCACGTACAACTCATTTAGCATGTGCCCAAAGAATGAAAAACCGAAGGAAATAAAGAATAAAACTGAACGTTTTTCCCATTCTATGGTTTTTCTTTTAACTTAATCATCTGTATGCATGAGATTATGGATATTACATATTTCGGTAACTCTTGTACCATTCTGTGCTGTTTTTTTCAATCCACCCGCCATATCAGTTTGAATCCAAGATGAACTTGGACGAATTATAATGATCGTTAAAGTTAACAAAAATTGCATACAACGTCATGTTATTCAATGTGGTCGTGATAAAATGCACAACTGTTTTTATGGTAAACTTGGAAGTTGTTTCGGTTCATTCTGTTTTTATTTTCTTTTCTCTTGTTATTTTGATGGCGATCCAATGTGGGGGTTGTGATTCATAATTTTCATGCTGTGCGTTAAGTTACACCGTCAAAACTAAAACTGTTACAGTATAAGAATAAAAATGATAATGATGATGATGATTATCTACACCATATCGGATGTTAAACGAAAGCAAACATAAAATATGATTTGAATGTAGTTTATGTATAATTTTTTTATTCTCTTTATTGCTTATGAATTTTATTGATGCTCGTTACTTTAACTAGAACATTAATTTCATATGAATGGATATCTCTCTTTAGTTATTTTTTATTGTACATTTGATTCATTTATTTTTTTATTATTTGATATGAACAAAACTCATTATGCGAATATTTTTTTTTTGCAATTGCATCGTATAATTTTAAATCGCTCTGTACTGATTTTCTGTGATTCTTCAAAAATACATGTATTATCTCTGGTTTATAACAAAACAAATAAGAAAAAAGGAATAGTGAATTATTTTTATCCGAAAAATTCATTTTGAAGGATTCTTCATTCATTGAACTATACCAGTAATGTTTTATGTTTTACCTCCCTATACATGATTTTATGGTTTTGAAATGGATAATGGATTTTAATGTTTCTCTTGTTATCTTTTTGTTTCAGGCAAATTGGTTGAATGTAATTGATGAAGGCACTCTGTACAACAGTTTTTAATACCAGAAATGTTTGCTGTTTGTTAATTAATCTTGAAGCAATGGACATTGTTAAATTCCAACCGAATTGTAATAAAGTAACATTGGTATTTTTTTGAAAATCATTAACATTGTTCTGTACATTCGAATCACAATGATTAGTTAACAAATTTTTGATTGGAACTGAACGAGCGCAGAATAAAGGAAAATAAGAAACAATATCTCAGTAAGAACTACATTGAAACACATTGAAAGGTATTAATAAATAAGGAAACTATGCAGTCATCCGATGATGAGCACAGAGCAATGGGTCAAACACCAACGCAACCATTAGAGCCAAAAACATTCATCAATTCAAATTATCCATTGAAACATGGTAGGCCACCAATGTCTCCTGGTCGACAGCCACCACCAGTTCCACCAGTTGATCAAATTCAACCATACAATATTGAGCACAATTGTCATTGTACACACAATCAACAACAATTGGATCCAATGAATCCAATCGGTGGTAGTGGTATACATCAGATTCAACCAGCAATGACCACACCATCAAGTGGTAATTTATCAGCGCCAAATACAGAATTTGGTCAGCCAAATTCTAATCAACACGAAGATAATAATTTTGATATGGGATTGATTACGACAGCCGTTCAACAACCGCGACGACATCATCAACAGCAACAACAGCAGCAACGTTCAACATATCAAATGTCGCGACATCCGCATCATCGGTCTGTTAAACAGGCTATAACCGTATCACCTAACCGATATCAGTCAATGACAACGCATTTCATACAA
Organism: Coboldia fuscipes; assembly: GCA_001014335.1. NCBI lineage: Eukaryota > Metazoa > Arthropoda > Insecta > Diptera > Scatopsidae > Coboldia > Coboldia fuscipes. Next base: position 132,524 of record JXOR01000205.1, read on the forward strand.
CAGCAGCAGCATCACCAGCAACAACAACAGCAACATAATTTATGTGCATCGAATAATAGTCGTGATATTGTACCACAGTCACCAATTAAAACAATGTGCCATGGAGAACATCATGACCAGCAACACCATCATAATCGATGTGAACCATTAAATATACATAGTGGCCGTATAGTATCAAACACTGATGAGAATAATCCCAGTGGTTCAGAGGAAAGTTGTGGACGAAATTATTCAAACCAACAGAAGTAAGATCGATTAAATTTAATCAAATAAGTCAAATTGGTAGAATTTTTATTTTTACAATTTTGCAGTTGTCGTTTATTGCCGGAAGGACAATCAAATTGTCCCAGATCGATGAGTCGTCGTTACGTACAACGTGAATGTGATGTGAAAGATACTAATCGAATTGAAATTTATAGTGACGGTACAGATTCGGGTGTTAAGTTGACGGATGGCGGTGGTACCTCTGAGGATGATTTAAGTCCACCATTGCCACCACGGCCGCCACCAAGAGCCAGAACATATCCATTAAATCCTCTAGACGGTGAGTCAAAAAGTTTTATTTTTTGTTTTTAACTCTTTTTACTTAGTTTGTGTTACTGTTCTTTGGGTGGGTGGTGATGAGACATATAAAGAAGGCTTAACGGTGACCTAATTTTCCTTTTACCCGGTTGAAATGACTTATGTTTAATGATTTACGACGGACATTACAGGGGGATTTTGGCCTCTAGTTTACACTTAAAATGGATGGACGACTGTATTTAAATTGTGAAAGGAATCGTTTTGCTGAATTATCAGAATGAATAACATGAAAAACCAATAAGGAAATTTATACGGTTTTAGGTGAATCCATAAATTTAACTCATAAAATTCCCATGTTGATTCAATAATTATGGGTCACTTTTACGATTGGGTTAGCTTTAAATCCAATACCATTTAATAAAAAAAACGATCCAATTAGATAAATTATGGGTATGAATTTAATTCAGCAATAACTTTGTGGTTCGTTAGTGTAAATTGTGAATTTACCCAATCCACTATGTGGAATATCATTTTTATTTTTCATATCGAAAGTGTGAGACTATTCGATTGAATTGTTAGTTTTAAAGTATCTCTTATTTTATATGCGATTTATAACTTTTCAAAACCGATTTAGTGGATAGCAGACACTATTTTGGACGCATTTCGAATTAATTTATTTGTTTATTGTGAATATTTATGCTGAAGGCAATATAAACCACTCCATGGGATGGTAATTCATTTCAAGTGTTGTATAACGATGGGGGTGGTGAGGCGGCCAAACCCACAAAATACAATGTATTAAATATTTTAGTGATTTCTAACCACCGAAAATATAATTGTAGATGGAGAGGAAATTCATAACATGCGATGGTATTATAACTTTAATTACAATTTAGCTAATAATCATTGTGAATTCAAACAAAAACCCGTCGAAAATTAATTATGATTTACGTTTTATATTAACCAAGTGGGTGGATTTGAAAAGCGAGAAAACATTTTGTTTACGTTAACCGTTTATATGTGCAATGATATGTAATTAATAATTGTCGTAAATCTTTCGTTTTGTGTATGAGAAATTAAGTTTTTTGTTGTTGCTGTTGTTCAGGGGGTTGGATAAGCGTTTTTGGTTATGATAAATGTGTGACAGCTATGATTTTATCTAATTTAACAATGAATTTTTGGGAATACACAGACAGATGTGGTTCATCTGGATTATTTGTAGAAGCAGAAGTTTAACGGTTGTTTTGTAAAGTTTTTGGTGTTTTATTTCTTTATTCGTTCGATATTTCATTCGAATATTTAATCAGCTGCGGTTTCTTAAAACTAAAGATTTAAGATATTCGATCATGTTGTGAAGCTTTTTATATAGTTTTTTTTTGAATTATGAAGAATAAAATGGATGCAGTATAATGTGTATTCCATGATATCGTTAAATAAAACACCGATATGGTTTATGTTCATTTAATATGCATTTAAAATACTGTAAAGGTAAATTATGAATGTAAATAACTAAAACATTTATTGGATAGATTTTTCTTGGTTGTATTCAACTATAATGTATCTACGTTTCAGATTATTGCTAGTTAAATGCATTCCGCTTATCATAATTTCGTTCTTTTTTATGTTTTTCTGCTTACTTTAATACAAGAAGGATGAAAGAAAATGCTCATAATGTTATGGGAATGTTCCATGTTTACTGATAATATAAAAGTCATTTGTTGTACAATTTAGTTGTTGTGCTCTTTAATGCGATTAACTTGCGACAATCTAAGGATAGTGAAGAATGGAAAATGGAAAATTAATACCAAACTTCTGCACTATTTGTTTATTCAATTTTATCGTTAGGAGAAGTCAAGACAGGTGACATAAAATGCAATTTTATATTCCAATTATGATGGTGTTTTCTTTCTTTTACAAAAAAATGTTTATAACTTAATTTTGTAAAACAACAAACTGATTTGATCCCTAACAATTTCAAAATTAAATCCGTTAAAAGTAATAATGTGCTCGTTAATTCAGTATTTGTAATACACATTTTCCATATAAAACTTTTTATCGTTTTGAATAGTTTCTACCTGTTAAACTATGGAACAAACTATATGATTAATCAATTTAAATTGAGGGTAAAATAGAAAATATTTACATGCGAATTACAATGAAATGAAATTAAAATTTGCTTAATGAACAGCGCACATGTTCATCAGTTGTTCGTTGAGCTTTTTTTTTTTTTTTAGAAAGAAATTGAGAAGCATGAATTATCCTGAAGCAAATCTCTGCAATTTATTTGCAATAATTTACCATCCGTTTGCAATGAGGTAGTTCCTGTGAATCATTGATTTTGCAAATGGAAAATCGTTTCAGTGGTGTTGCGTTTTTATTGCTGAAATTCTTCAACAATTCAATCATTAACAGTTGAATCTGATTAAATTTCTGTTGACGATTGGTTTAAAACTTTGTTTCAAATTAATTATAAAATATTAATTGGTTTGTCCAAACGGTTGTTGAATACTGACCGAAAATAAAGTTGAAACTTTTATGCGGTAGAAGATTGAATTTTTATGTGGCAATGAACCAGTCACAGATAGTTGAAAACTAAATAGAATTTTTGTTATTTTTGTTTCATTACAAACGGTGGATTTAAATCAGTTACGAAAAGTCGTAATTTCTATTTAAAATGCGTAAAATATAACGATTAATTAAAAATTGTTTAACATTAGTTTTAAAATTTATGGTTTTTCTATGGAATTTTATTAAATTTGATGTTTTTTATCCGTGAGTATGTGGAAAATGATGGAAAATTCAATTATAAATGGAAAAAAAAGGAATAAAATTTCCATGTTTTCCAGTTGAATGTGTATGAAGTTGATTCAATATTGTTCGTCCCAAATATGAACCGTATTGTCTGGAGGGTAGAATATTGTTAGTCCCCCCATTATACAATCACTTTTTATTCCATTTTATTTAAAAGATAAACGTTCTCTATTCTCATGTGCCCGTTAATTTCATTTAACTGTATAACTATAATTCCTTTTTTTTTTATTTCTGATTTCCCTTTTATGGAAAATGTAATAATTTGTAAATGATTTTCATATGAATTTGATCATTTTGGACTCGACATATAAAAACATACGAAAAAAACTTTTATTCCCTTTTGCTGGGCATAATAAAACAAATTAATATTTGTTTTTCTGAAAGAATTTTATTTTTTTTAATGTTCTCTGTTAATATTTGAACATAAAATAAATAATTTCCATAATTGCATACAAATGTACCTATTTTTATGAATTTGGCTGTGATGTATTAACAAATATTTATACTGCATTTTCTGATAAGCCATTTAATAAATAATGAATTTATAAAATCAAATTAGACTATTATGGCAATGAAATATTTATGGGATGGACATTGCTTCGGTATCAAAGGACCAACATTTTCAATTCAACAATTTTTGAAAGGTATTTTTATTCTATTTCAAATGAAAATGGATAAATGTAAGAAATTCAATTGTATTACATACAAAATTATTTATTCATAAATATTTTTATCTGCTTAACTTTGGTTTTGTAATTGAACAAATATTTTATCCGGGAATCATTTATTCTTTGGGATTACTGAAACGGATTGGCAAATATTGGAAGTTCCGAAAAAAATTTCAGGATAATCAATTTATGTTAAATATTATCAAAAATATGAATGTGAATTTGAATTGTATGAGCTACTTACATCATTATGGATACCACATTTGAACGAAAATATCGCCGATATATTAGATAACATATGAGAAAAAACTCTACCTTTAATAAAATTCCACACAAAATATTAGATAATTTAAATTAAAGTTCTTAATCAAGTAACACTGTTCACTTCTACACTAATCACTGAATTGATCAACAATATTTTGGTTATGTGTTACTCTATTGAGTATTAAATAAACTGATTGTGTGCACAGTTGCACGTGGACAGTATTGCTTGATGATGAACTTTAATTAAATCAAAATTATTTTTGTGAGAAATGGGAGGGACAAAGAATAATAAAATTTAATTAAATTACTTCAGTTGAGTGTGATCAGTGTACAGTGTTGCATGCCTAGAAATTTTTATCTAAATTATTCAAATGTGTGTTCGATTTTGTGAAGAGAATTGCATTTTTTAAATTTAAATTATTGAGTGTTTTGTTCAGAATATTGTGATTAATTTGCTGAATCCATTTCCTGATGAAATCAAAAGGTAATACTACAAATCATTACGACTAATTAGGACAATTATTATTAACCATTTCGATTGCAAAGTACACTTATCGTCATCTGATATTGTTACATGTAAAATGTATAACTGAAAAATTTCGTAATAAGAAAATCAGTAAAATGTTTTGTCTGGGAAATTCCATTACTAACAGTCGTGAAGACTGTTAAATAAAATCAAATGTAAAATTAAAAAAAATGGAAATTTTATTCAATGCACACGGTTGCTATTGATATTGAATGGGTGAACGTACGGAATGTGACAGATTTTCATGTAACACGGATAGTGGATACAGATTACAAATGAATATTATAATGCAAAAACGTTAAAAAATCATTTTTAGCAGAGAATTTTTTTTTCTCTCATACTTTGTTCCCTAAAATGGAACACCGTTTTTCTATCTTATCTTTCGTATGGATACAAATATAAGGGTTGGATCCAACCACAGTGAATCTACTGACAGAAAAGATGAATTCACCGGGTTTGTACATTGCCTTATTGATATAAATTTTTCACATTTTTCGTTGGGTTTTTTGGTCCAACAGAAGAGTTTTGTGTTTTATCTTTTGGCTTTTACTATAGCAGATGATGTCCTAACTACATCACCATTTGGATTGCACATTTTCTATGACACTCTCGTCCAGATAACTGTCATTCACCATCATGAAATTGGAATTCTTAATTTTCAAATATTTATCATTGATTCATATCCAATTTTTTTTTATTTTATTTCCTTCTTGAATGATCTGCATTATGATTTTTATAGTGAAGAATAGAGATGATAGTTAAATCCAGTTAAGATTAATTTTATATTCAAAAGTCATTTATGGTTTGAATTATGAGGTTAAAGTCCTTTGCAATGAATCCAATGGATTGTTAAAAGCATTGGCGATTTTTTTTTGTATTCTATTTTTAAATATTGGATATATCACTTTGTCACAAAGTGATAATGGCGCTTAATAGAATATACCATTGCACTTAAAGCTTCTGCTATAATACCGTATTAACTTAAATTGTGTGTGTTAATCATTGGAGAAATATATACATATGGAGCACTATGTAAATTTTGAAGTGCATAAATGGCGGTTGCATTTAATAGGCGAGATGAAGATAAAAGAAAAATGTAAACGGTTAATGGAAAATGTTCAATTTTTTTTTTATTTTTAGTTGAAGTAAATGTAGTGTGATAGTGTCAGAAAAATGGTTCCATTAATAATCGTTTTATTAACTTTTGTATGGGTGTGTGTGGGTGTATAAAGTACAGTAACCCATTTACCTATGCAACAACGTGTTACTTGATCCAATACATCCGTTTTGAGTCACATAAATATGGTTGAAACGACCGTTTATCCATACAATCCATCTGAAACACAGGGGAGGCTGTAATAGAAAATCTGTTTAAATTCACTTTATGTTCATCATATCGTAATCTGACACTTTCATGTTGTATGTTACATAAACGGAATATGAATGTAAATGGCGGCAGAGTAAAAACATTATATTTTTATCAAAATGCTATAATTTTTTTTTGTACATTCCCTCTAGTCCTTGTAATCTTCCATTCTACTTGCAACTGAATGTTTTATTTTCACTTACTTTTGACACTGCAAATAATGACTGTGAAGTAAAACAACAGAGATGATTACCAGTTTATCTGTTAAATATTTTTGTGAGTATTTGACTCTTAAAATTTCCCATTTTAAAAATGAAAATTCAACAAAAATCAAATGTACAGTGAAATACAAAAAAGAGAGAAAGATAAAGCTCATGTATTGTTAATCCGATGTTGTCTGATGAACCCAAAATTGGATATTAAATGGGCTGATGACACATTTTTATGATTCAATCATTCATTACCACCTTATATTTATGTTCATTTATGGGTGGTTTTTTGTTACCATTTTGATTTTCTATAAGCTTTGAGATTTAATTTTATTCTGCAAAAAAAAAAAAAAGAAAGAAAAAACATAACAGAATATTGTCCACATCGAATTTAAATGATAAGCGGCAGCTGTGAATGGGTTCCAAACAATTTGATGTGATACTTCATAAACATTATTTTATTCAGTTGTCATCAGTGGCTTGTGTTGGGGGGGATGTAGTCAATGGCACATCAAATGTACTGGAAGGACAACTGTTTTGATTATAAAAATGAACGGCAAAAAAAAAAAGAAAACAAATTTTCGTTGGTTATGAAACATTTCGCATAAATTTTGAAACTCAATATGCTAAAATTTTCATGTCATATCATATCAAAAATTATATGGTTGTTTATGGGTAGAATCATTTGGTGTATGTTCATATCCGTTATTTAATCATCTATCTCTCACCGTATATTTATCACCGTGTATCGTACCCACACATAAATGAAGCATAAATTATCACTGTCACTTTTTATAGCCGCCATTGAATGTTGAAGGAGTTTTTAGTTTTTTTTTTTTTGTTTTGTTTATTTTTCTCGGTAAAAACAGATATTATTCGCAATAGGAAATTCGATGCCACTGTTGAATGTTACCTCGTTTCCTGTGTATTGTTGTTTTATGCTTCTAGTCCATCCAAGTAATTTGTTGTTGTTTTTCTTTTGGATAACTTGACATAAAAACCAATCGTGGGTGGTAACATTACATGTTAATTAGTATTTCATTTACACGAATTTCCTTTTTTCTATGGAATTTTTTTGTTTTGATATCGTTATTTTGATATAGAGAGAACCATCAGTTGGTACTTAATGGATATGTTTTATGTATTTTTATATTTATATCGTCTACCAACTCAATTATTATCAGATGATTAATATTTGCATAATCCGATTGTGGGTGATGCTTTTATTATGTACATATAAATTATTATCCTTCATTTGGTATGGCAAAAGTTCAATTGAATCTCATACTTGAATATGTAACGATTTTTTTTTCTGTTTTATTTTTTTTTTTATTCAAAAATTGCCGTTGGCAATGAATCGTTTCATTTGTATATTGAATGGATTCTATAAAGGACTCCAAATAATACAATTTACAATTTAATTTAGTGAACCTTTCAGTCACTTAAAGTGTCTTGACTGTTTTACCATAGAATTTTCACTTCTTCTGTATTTAATGTATCGATTGTAGGGAAAATGGCATTTTAAGTAAGGAAGCGAATATAAATAAGAATCTCAGTGTCGCCTGAATAGGCCGCAATCATTTCATTTACAATTCCAGTCACTTGACTCTTCGATTGCATTAACGCCATCATGCATTTAAAAGGGATTTCATTCTTATCCAGGTCATTCAGTAAACCAAAGGCACTTGATCGTTTCAATTTCGGTATTGGGGTACTTTGTGTCTCTATATGAATTGCTTTCGAAGTAGAAAAACATACTTTTAGCCAACATTAAATTGTTAGTTTATATAATCGAATATTATGTTTAGATACCGTTAAGAAGTTTCTATTGAAAAATTTTCACTCTTATCTACTTCACGTTATTCGTTTGTTTTTTTTTCTTCGACGGTTCTGAGAAAAGATGTTCAATAAGATGGTGTACATTTTCGCACATAAAAAGTGTCTCATATTTTGTTCACGAATTGTTGGATATTTACAATCTTCGCTTGGATTTGTTTCTTTTTTCTTATTTTTATGCTGAATTTTTCCAATTTTTTTCCTATTGTGTTGGAACTAGTGGGTTCGTTGGGATGGTTATTTCCTACATTTGGCATTCGATGGAATAGAATTCGGTACATTTATCAGTATCACTGGCATGAAATATAAATTGTCCAGACAGAATGTACCGTGTTGCCATCCTTTATTTTTATTTTGGCTGAACTGAAAATAAAAAGGATTTTTCTTTTCATTTTTATGGAAAAGGAAATAATACATTTTTTATAATTCGATATAACAACGATATTATTTGACATTTTTTTTTTATGAAATATCATTCTCTGTTAGTTTTACGTTTGGGGGGGAGGCAAACACTAACAGTTAAGCTTAGTGTTTGGGGTCATGCTGCTGCAATTCTAGTTGATGGTGGTGGACAAAAGAATAAATATTTTTTCTGATGTGCATTTAGTGATTTTCCATCATTATTTTTACTTTGGCCCAATAACACCCCACAATAACATAAGAATTATTTATGATTGTGAACACAAGAAAAATAGAAAACTGTACAATCATAAAGTAATGGTTGAATAGTTGGTACAATATTTGGGAGTCTGATAGCGTGAAAGAGACATTCTACCAAAACTAAATACGGTTGAGTAATGGGATAAAAGAGAGCCACATAGCATTGTAAACTATTATGGTAAAAGTTTTCAATTCAAGCACGATTTACGTTGCAATATAACAATTCTTTGTACGTTTAAAAGACATCAGGCATGAACTGTATTCTCTGATTTTATTTTATTCCATGTCACTTGAATACTTTGGTCTTCGCCAATAAGTAATAATATTTTTTTTCTTTCCTTCCAATCCCATGAAATACATTATTATGGTATTCTATTGGAGAATTATCGAAAATAAGAACTAAAAGAAAAGTTTCTCTTTAGTTTTCATAAAGACAAAGAACGAGAAAAAAAAACTAAAGAAAATATAAAAGAAAAGAAAAACTGTCGTTTTTCCTTGTTGTAATTTTCATATGCTACCAAAACTATAAGAAAAAATGTTTTTTTTTTGACAGAAATGAATTCTTATTCGTTTTGATTCAAGTGGAGAGTTGAATGGGGATGGAGGTGGTGGTGTCGTCTGTCTCAATGGGATCCGTCACAATAAAAAGATAAATAAGCGAATTTATTTAAGCTGAGAAGTTGATAAAATTTAGTGGAAAAAATTTGATTTTCCAATGGAATGTTTTGTATTTTCTAAGGGCGACGATAATGCAATATTGCATATTTTTTTTCTTTTCTTTTCCGATGGTATACAATCACTTAAAAGGGCAAAATGAAATTGTAAAGATTTTTCCTAGTGTGGGTGTTGTTTTGGCTGTTAGCCATTCGTGTGAATCAATACGGAGTACGAGACCTGCATTTCCCATCATCATCTGTATGATAGAATATGAAAGAACATCTTTAAGGCGGTCACTATTGTTCGGTTAGCAATAACGTCTATTGTCGCATCTCATTTAAACCCTCATTTTCCATGTATTTAACCATCCCTTTTATGTTTTTATTTCGCGTCTTTGAAAGGAATATTTATCGACTCTATGGGTTTTATATTATTTCGATTTACTATTGTGTTTCTGTACTAAAGTTGATTCACTTTTATTGAATTTATTTGAAAAAGAAAAACACAAAGTAATAACATCAAGTTTTTATTATTCATTTATTGTTTCGTCTGTGTATGGTTATAGAAACATCTCTCTGTCATAGTAACTAATAAAATTGTATACCACAAGTTGAAGGTGGAGGCATAACATTTTCTGGTTAAACTTAGACTCGTGATGAAACATCGATCTTTAAATAAATAGATCAAATTGAATTATTATCATTCAGAATTGCAATTCAATAGACATTGATAAAGGGGACAATAAAACACATGGGAGAGTTTTTCGCGTTAGATATAAAGTGAGCTCCCTTATTTTTTTTTTGCATTTTGTGCTAATCAAATCGAAGGGTAGTAATTTTATTAGTAAACCGTATGCAATAAAACGTTTTGTACCTAAAAAGTTCATTGTTCCACTTTATTCTTTATGTGGAACGTTTACTGTATCATTGGATAACTTTATCGATGAAATTAAAGTGTATACAACCATTTCTAACATTATGCGATTGATTTGGATGTTCAATAGCATTATACACCGAATGTTTTAATTTTTATTGCTAGAAATAGTAGACAATTGAACGTATATACAAATGAAAATGGAAAAAATAAAAAAAAACATTAAAACCAACAAATGAAGTGGATAATCCTATACCAAATTCGTGATATCCAATATCAATGGCTAACAAATAATTCGCATATAAACTAATAATAATAAAAAACCTCGAAAATGCAGCATGTGTTCATTGGGAAATAACTATTGAATAGAGTTTGGCAATTGCAATGCATACAATTTGATATTGATCCGAATCGTATAAATGCAGTGTATTGTGAAAAGTGTTTCTATTATAGTACAATTCAGATGGTACTGATATGATGGCATTGGTTACCATAATAATTGTGGTCAATAGTCGATTGCTATCAGAAGGTTGAATCGTTTTTAACAATTTAAAGATAACAGAATCAATATTTTGTGCTGAATCTCTCCACCCCGACCTATGGTCATTAAAATACGAGTACAGAATTTAAACGAAATTTTATATATGAAAATAATTTCGATATGGCATAGATAGAAATAATAAAAACTATCGTTTGAATAAAATTTCAATTGATTTACGGAAATTTAAAACGTTTTATTTAGATAATGAAATTAACGTGAATTGAATATGTAAATAATTATTGGAAAATATGAAACATAAAGTGTTAGAGCCACTAGAAAATTATTAAATTGGAAAATGTTATCCAGCCCATCAATTGATTGAGGAAATGTTTTAGTATAAATTACTGTTAACAATTTTTTTTGATTTATTTCCATTAATTTTCATTTTTTTTTTTATTTTATTTCAATTTTTGCCCACAATTGTTTTAATGGTATTATGGTGTTAAAATAATATTTAAAATGATAATAGGTAATGGTAAATATCTATCTCTGTTGTCTTGTTTAATAAATAAAACGAGAAAAAAAGTACGTTAGTCTATGAGTGATGCGGTTACGATATACAATAGTGTATGTTATACCACCACCCTTTATCACGTAAATAAAGTGAATTTTCCGGTTCTATGAATTTCATTTTATGTGCCATCTACCCAACATTGCATTTGATTAAATTGTATGCAATCAGCGTATTTGTGTAAATGAAAATTCATATGGATTATAGGCTAAATCCTAGGCGACTCGTTTTCATACAATTATTGGTATGGGGTAAAATGAAATTACGGAATTTTCAGATAAAATTGCCTTTATGTATGTGAGTTTTTATTTTCCCAGTGTTTGATAGAACGTATTGATATGACTCTGTGACGATATAAATAGACTGGTAGAGAGAGAGAAAGCGGCTGGTAACGATGGTGGCGGTAGTGAAAAAATAATTAAGTTAATTAATTGAAGTTTATTACCCTAGAGAGACGTTCTACATTCTACTAACTTTTTTGTCTATTTACTACCCTCCTATGTGTTTATTTCAAAGGTGGCTGAGCATTTCCCATAGATTTTTCTTTGTTTTTTTGGTTGTTTGTTTCTATGCCACACTTTTACAAGAATTAGAAGAAAACGGAAAATCATTGACTGACACTTTCACCGTATTCTTCCAGAACTTTTACAGATTCACATTAAACGAATCAACGGTATAAAAGGGAATTTTTATTCTCTGAGTTTATTAAGAAAGTAGCGTCTGTTTTATGTCATACCATCATAAATTATGTTATAACGCGTATAGATTGATTGTAATCAAGTTGATATTGCATTTAGATTTCATTGCGTTTAAAACATTCAACTCATTGAATCATAATAATAAAGTCCATTAGGGAGGCCTAAAATTGCCATACAAAAAAACGAGTAAATTTGCCTGGGAATTCCATTTTAACACTGGAACAATGAATTTACGGAATCACAAATAAAAGAAAGTTAAAGAAAATAAAGAGAAAATCTTTATATTTTATTTGGTACTCATATCATTTGGCTCAATTTAATTTATTTGAGGGTAGATAAGGATTGCTTTTGTATCGTTGAATGGTATCAAATCTTTCGTGTGTTTTTATTACGGGGTAGAAAGAACTTCATTCCCAAATGGATTCAAACTGTTATACAACAGAGTGGATACCAGTGATTAGATGAATATGTACACGTTCCTTATAGATCCGTTACAATGGAACAAATCATTGACACTGGCACACAAAAAGGCAAAACGGGAAAAGAAGCATACAAAAATTTAATATCGTTTCACATTTTCATCCAACAAAACACATGATGAAGGGTGTAAACACACTGAATGGATTTAGAGGGATGATTTGGTGACTGGTGCTGGTATCATTTTTAAAGTCAACTAAATATTGTATCGTTACGCGTTGACAATATATTTTTGTTGAATGAAAAGTGGTTGGGTTGTGAATGTCTTTTTTGAACCAACAAGAGCCAGAAATAAGAGGGTTTGATACTGGTGGTGTGGACGTAACAAGAAGTTGAATTGACTTTACTTTGACTCTTTTGTGTGTGTATATAGCGAGATGGAAAAGAAAAAAAAATGTTCAAAATCCATCCTCCAGGGTGTTTTATTCTATTTTATAATAAAGTCATATCAAATATTGGATCACACAAGAGGCATTTTCTTTTAAGTCATAATAAAATTTCTGGTGTGTGTGTGAGTGTGTACATTCGTTTACACTCTTTTATACTACGGTCTATAGATTGTGAATTACTCCCTCTTGAAATTATGATTGAGTTTGGGGTTGGGGGTATAATAGATGGCGCGAATTTATACTCTTATTTTTTTTTTCCTTTCTTATGTGGCATTGTAAGAGAGTAACATGGAATACATGTACGTTAAATTGGTAGCATATTGTCATCATAATACAAACAATATTTGCCATATCTTAATAGTTCAAGGAGTCATCAATTTCATAAAAATGAAGAGTCAAGAAACGAAAATCTACTCCATGAATTATTTGAGTTATATTTGCTTTCATTTGATTGTTGTAACTTCCACTTATGGGTTTGAATATGGTTGTAATTCTGTTAGAGAATGAAATCATTTAAGTAGCTGGTAGGGTATGGGATAAAGCTGAATTGAAGGTGATATGATATTTTATGATGTGAGGGAACGTGAGTTCACGATGAATAAATAAATTATATTTTGTTATATCCCCTTGTTTGATGGTCTCAATATCGTATAAGAAAATTTTTAGATAAAATTTACTTGATGATAAAGTACCTACTTTAAGTAATAATGTCGTTCTCCTTTTGGTTACAATGCAGCTGAGAGAAAATGCACAATATTGGAATTCTTTATTCAGACCGCATGTACTCAGTCGGGTGTATTGAAATTTTAGTGAATGTGGTTTGGATTGAAGATGTTCAGTATACAGTTGCTCCAATGTGAAAAGTGTGGTAAAACTGTCAACAGGCTACGTTAATTCCATGTGGGAATCTCTTCTATGATTCATGTTTTGGTTTATGGGTTTTCCTTGAGCTAGCAAGAAAAAAGAGAAAAAGGTCAAGTGTCAAGTTCAAGAGGATCTTATTCCATTCATGTGACAGTTACTCAATATCATCACAACAATGAGACTTGAATAATAAATCAATTTGTCTGTTGTAATCTTCTCAACATTTAAATATTTTTCTTATTTAATTTATTCGAGTAATATGGTGACATGAAATTTATTTATATTTTTTAAAATTTATTGAGAACGAGGGGATGAACCATAAACACATCGTTTGATGGATTTAAAAGTTGTGATGGAGTCAAGTAGTATTCCATATAACACCTGAACAATAAATTTGATTATTTTTTAAATTGCAAAAGACGACACGTTCAAACGATTATCCTTCATTTCCATTTTGGTTTTTCTTGATATTTGCGGTCGATTTTATTTCATTTGAGTTGAACGTGATCTTGTCCGACCGTTAACATTATATGAATGTAATTTTATCAACGAATAAGAACTTCCATAATCTTTCGTGTTCAAGAGAAAGGTGAATGCAATAAATTTATTTATGTATTTGTTGTCTTCAGCAACATAAAATTGTTGAATTGATTGAATAATCTAATTTCATGAGTTGTAAATGGCAATACGTGATTTTATTGCTGATCGATTGTCCAGGTGAACAATGATATCCAGCCTATTGTGGACAGAAAAAAAAGTTCCGTTTGAATGATGGATATACGTTAAAAGATCGCGCGTAGTCCTTAAATAATTGTTTTTAACTTTTTATTTTTTTATTCGTTTTATATCTTATTAAATTGACGTTAATTTTGTAACTCAAATTGAGTATTTTTTTTTGCTTTTTATTTCATTCGATGTATTTCAATTGAGAGTTAAAAGAAAAGGAAATGATTTCTATAGAAAATAACAGTTTATTTTAAGACTTCGTTTTACCTCTACTTGTATTTTATTTGGAATCATAATATTCTGATATTTTGTTAAATTCAAACCGAAGGATATTTGATTTTTGTTTGCCAATAATACATTTTATGTTACTTTATTTACGGTTTTATAGCCACTCATTCAAGTTTTCTTTATTTTTTTTTGTTACTGGGGATGATATTCAACATTATTTTCATCTCTTTTTTCATGGGACTGAATGGCAAATTGAAGGAAAAAATTGTATGGAATAAAAGGAATAGACACTTGATTATGTTTTTAGATGAAAATATTATATAAATCTTCGTTTATTTTGTTTTTTTTTTACATTGCTAGATAGAAATTGTTGTTTATGAATTATACTTTATTTTTAATATTTGAAAAGAGGGTTGAAACTCAACAACGTCATTTTATGTGTTGTTGAGATTTTTTATTATAAACGGGCAACTGAATAGTGGGTGGATAAAAGAATCAAAAAAAATGTTTTGCATATCAAAAGAATATTTCTTGAATTGGAAGTCCCAATTGACAAAACGAATTTTATATGTAGAATGATCATAGAAATTTTATTTTATTTTTTTTTAACTTTGAGTCTGTATCATCCCCACATTGATTTTTTTTCTTATTGACTGTGATTACTTTGTGGAGTTTTTGAATAAGCGAATATGGGAAAAAAGTGGAACTAGTAAATACAATCAGTTGCAGAAGTTCCTGGCATTTTGGAATGAATTTCCTTTATGCAATTTCTTGAGGTGATTTTTTTTTTTGGCTATTGAACGAAGGAACAAAATTTTTTATTTCATGATCATAAGGAATAATATACCGGCAGGTTGTCTAGCTGATGAATAGAACGCATTTTTTTATTATATTTATCTTAAATGGAATTTATTTTGATGCTTTTAGTAAAACATAATTTGTTTTCTGTGATTTGAAATTTATGTATATCCTGGTCATGCCAGATTACATGTAGTATACGAATAAATTGTTATGCCAAGTGCAAATTTGAAGAGATGAGAAATGAAATAAAAATACAGTAATCGACAATATCGTTATAATAACTACGTTTTCTATTACAGAAGAAAAAGATTAACATATAGCGCACATATTCTTCCAAATTGAATTGGAATAGGTAAATGAATATTGACGATATAACGTTGTCAAGTGATTGGTTGTCAAAGATGAATATCCTTTTCCGATATTTATAAATATTTTGGATTCATTTCAAATTTATTGAGTGGTAAAAGGAAGAAGAAAAAAACGATGTCGTATTCTTAAATTTGATGAAACGACATTGGGTTTTTGTTAATGTATTGTCAATGGGAAAATGAAAATTTTCAATTATTTTCTTTTGAAATATATAAGATCCAGTAAGCAAAAATTTTATATAGAAAAATTGAATGATTGATATTTTCAAATAGAAAATTCAAATAAATTGATAAAATATTATGCTGAATATGTTGAATGGGATTTGAAAATGGGAAGTTGAGAGTTTGTATTATTTTTGTTAGTTGAAAAAGGACACTCTTCTGATAAGGTGGAATTTATATGATAATCGTTATTGTATGCAATGACATAAGGAAATATGATTCAATCAACATGAGTATTTCGTTAAGAAGAAAATAAAGAAACACACGTCAATAGACGAAGCACCCACATTCAATTTAAATTTGAATAAACGATACGAAATAATCGATGATTGGAAATGATAATTCTATATCCAATAATAGTGACTATAATTGAATGATTACGTGTTATATGTTCAATATTGAGTTTTAC
The DNA here is from genome assembly GCA_001014335.1 of Coboldia fuscipes. Lineage (NCBI taxonomy): Eukaryota > Metazoa > Arthropoda > Insecta > Diptera > Scatopsidae > Coboldia > Coboldia fuscipes. The sequence continues at coordinate 149,150 of JXOR01000205.1, forward strand.
ATATGAGAACTGAGTGAATCTCTACTGTTACTAATTAACGAATATTTTAGATGAGGAATACAATTAAATTCATTTTTGAATTCATATCAATTTCATAATTAATAAATGAGTTTACCAGAAGGTAGAAATTTAATTAGATCCAGTGTGTAAATACTAAATGCAATCCATAGACGGGTATTATACTTTGAAATCTTGATTCATGTTATTCTTTTTAATTTGTTTATGGTTGTTGCTAGAATTTCGTTTGATTTCTAAACACATTTGCGAATAATTGCTAATTACGTATGATTCATACCAGATGGAAAATGAGTATAAAGTAAAACGGATTCCTTTCATTCAACAGCTAAATCAAATAATAATTTATTATAGGTACAGAGGTACACACCTGTCATTGAAATTTTAAACTGAAAATTGAATACACGTATTTTACGTTGTGAAACGGTACACATCATTAAATTAATCCTCCATATGCAGAAATTATGAATTTTCAAATAATAGATACAAAATCTAATTTATTAGCAAACAATTTTTATATTTATTTGTGCTATGTTTTTACCAATTAATCTATGGAACATATTTTATTGATGTTCGTTTGCCAAAAACATACAGATGAAACCAAATGAAATTAATATGGAAAATACGTACATGAGAGTATACAGTACTGGTGGCATTTAATCAAATAAAATTGTAATCGTATTCTATCACGTTCTTCATATTATCGAAATATTATGATGTGTGTAGATTTTTTTTTTTTAAATTCAACATACAAAAACATCAATTTTTATCCCAATTTCGATATGATGCATCTCTATGGCATAAATTGGGTTATGGATGGTATAAAAAACATTGTGAAAGGAAGCAACATTTCTACATTTCCGGGTAGATTATTGCTGTACTTCTGTATACGTAGTACAACTAACTATAAATAAATATTGAATTTATAGTACAGATGATTTTTGATTATCATTTTACCATTTGAGTATGGACCAATTTTTAATAAAATCTGTGATACGTTTTTTTTTTTTGAATTCAATAGTAGCCAATAATTCAGTGTTATTCAATTTTCAATATAAATGAAATAAGAATATGTAAATTTACATTATATGCAAAACATCAAGAAATTTTCTATTCATTTTTTGGCTAAGAAATCGAATATCTTAATGCGTTTTATTCTGAATTTTATATGAGAGAATATTGAATTCATTTAGTCTAAAGGATCGTCAACAATTCATAGTTCTTTAATACGGAAAAAACGAAATAAGAAAAATTGGAAATCATTGACATAAATTTTCTAATGCTATTGAAAGTCACGTATTAGCCATTGAACGCATTCACTTGATACCAGATGGAACAGATATTCATCTGTGATAGTAGATCCGATGGATGAAGAATCGTAATGTGGTTTTTATCTGAAGAACCAATTCAATATCAGTTGACGTTAAGGGAAAAATGGTTTTAGTTGAGATACAGTTGCTGGAGGACCCAACAATGATAAAATTGGAGGTAGAGAGACAAAAATCGGATATGGAAATTCAATGAAAAAACCCGTACTCCCACCTCTAGACAAGTGGCCATTTAATAGAATTTTCTCTTGTGATACGATGAAATAAAATGTTGGAAAATTCCACAAATAATAATGATTGTCTCTGTTACCAACTCATCTAATGCAAAATGAACGGGAATAGAAATTGAAATACAAGGAAAATCTGAAAATTTAGTGTTTGCCAGGAGATAAATACAACTCTCGTAGAGCAAAGAAAACTTTTTCCTATACAATTCCTTATAAAATTTTTTTTTGATTTTCTAAAATGAATTGACTTTTGTCTCATAATAAACTAATATAGTTACAGTTACTATACAACCAAATGATATAGAACTTATGGTTTTTCCATATATTGGGCGCTGTGGCTCATGTTTACCCTTTAAAATGACAAAACTTTTCAAATAACAAAACTTCATTTCTTTTATTTTGCTACCAAATATTTTTTTTGTTAGTTGGTTTTACGATGACATAAATCTATAAATGTATACATGAGTATCTATTTCTGATATTCATATAAGATCGTATCAAATCATTTAAATGGATAATTTGAATGGAATCCAAACACTTTCTACAATTTTCTATTTTTATTAGAATACCGGATTTTTATTAGTTAATATACTTCAACTACAACCGATTTTATTTTCATTTGAATAGAAATGTTAAACAACAAGAGAAAACCGTTGAAAATGTATTGAACGGATGTTTTATGCAAATAATGAACGAATTGATGTTACTTTATTGGTTTTTTTTTTACCATTTTGTATGTGAAATATTTGAATTGTTGAAAACGATGAAATAAAATTCCATAATATTTGTATGAAACAAAATTTTCCTGTTACGACCAATTTGAAAAATGCAACTTTTATTTTCATGAGAGATTTTGCTATTGGTTTTTAACAGTGAAGTATTTCAAAATCTTATCCAATAATGTTGTTGAATTGAAGATCATAATCTCTGATGGAGCATTTCATCCAAGAAACCATACAGAAGTGAAGAGATTTCCTTGTACTGATATGAAGGAAAAGGCTCGAATGGTTTTTCTTCTCGTTTTTCCTTCAGATTCCACTTAATGTATTTTTCTGTGTTTGAGTGTTTTGTGTATGTTACTGTTTTTTTTTGTTGGTTGCTGTTGCTACTTTCCTTTTTTTTATGCCTGTCGAATGGGCGGCTAAATTACACAGAACATTATGTTGATGCATAAATTTGTTTTTCCTCTAACAACTTCATATTATTACATTGGGATTGGGATTTTAAGAGGAATGAGAATTCCATGGTCGGTGAATTTATATTTCTTTCTTTATTTCGAAATTCCCTTTTTTATATGTGAATTTGTTTAATGGATTCAAGCAATTTCTACCCCTCCGTAATTTAAAGTTATGGAGTGGCTTTTCACATTCACAATAAGAAAAATTATATGTATTTTAGTTTATTTAAAACGAAACGAGGCAAGTGGTGAATCTTTTGTTCCCTTCTTGAAGATTTTTCTATTTTGAGTGGCAATGAGAATTGTAAAAAGTAGAAAAGAAAATGGAATTTTATGATCTATCTCAATTCCATGTGCCTTTAACAAAATGATATTGAATGATGGTGTTTCTTTTTCCCTGATTACCATTCATTTGTGAATATCATATCTCTGGTGTGTAAAACTGGAGTCCTCAGTGTGTCTCATGTGTGTAGAACAATTTATTGATTGAGTCTACTTACTATACGTAACATCGAATATTAGTGACGCATGCGTTTTTTCAATTGGCTATTTTAATTCCAATGGTTTTCTGGTTTTGGTATTAAATTTAATATCACGTTAAGTACACCGGTTGAGATGACAAGATGAGGAATAAAAAAAAAATTGAAAGAAAGAATTAAGTTAGTCATTGCCAAAGGGATTCGGATATGCTGAAATTTAATAATTCATAAATTATGTTGATGTAATTAGATGAGCGACAGTAAAGGTAAAAATCCACCATATCACATGAATTTTGAGAGCACATGATTCCTTCTGGAAAGAATCCCTTCAAATTTCCTCTGTTGGCGTCCAGCTGTGCTGTACGAATTTACCCACACTTGGATAGGGGAAAATCGAGAGAAAATTCCAATATGAAATAGATAGAGAGAGTGAATGCAATGTATTCCAAAACTCCCTTCAACCAATTCTCATTCGGATGGTATGCGAATTTTCCAACATTGATAAAATTTTCCGAAATAACAATACAGACTATCAGTTGTCGTTGAGTATTCAAATCGAATAGTCAAGTTTTAAATGCGTTTAAAAAAATTGTTCCAATCATTTAAAGCGGGTATTATTCGTGAGTGTATTATAATAACTCGTGTAAATACTGATAAGAATCCAATTTAGTGTAAAACAGGCAAAAGAAAATGAGATTGAAGTGATACAACAGTTTTCCTTTATTTTTATATTTGGCTAAAAGTGAAAGAAAATGATATTAAAATAACTTCATTTTATAAAATTATGTAAATTTGCATTTAATTTTTATTTTATAAAACGTTTTGTGAATATATAGAAATAAGTTGAATAAAAATTCTATAAGAGAAAACAGAAGAAAGTGTACAAGAACTGTTGAAGTGAATAACGTAACACGCAAAGGCAATTTATTGTGCGTGTTCCTTTGGTTAAATAAAAATAAAGAAAGAAAAGAATAAATACGAAGGAAAAATATTGCAAATTTTGCAAAAAGTAAATTGTGAATCGAAAGAAAATTACACCCGACAGGGTATTTATCCAGATTTTTATTTGAAATAATATTCAACGTGTAAATAGATCTCTAGTAGCATTATGGGTATACAGTAAATGAAATACCATCATTACAGTGGGAGCTAAAATGTATTCAATGAATTTCAATGCGACAGGTTGAAAATGTTTTACATTTTAAATTCACACATTCACCGTTGATATCGTTGTTGTCATTGAATTTCTATTTTAGTAAATAACAGAGTAAGAGATATAAAAAAAAACATTTGAATAAAAAGAGAAACGATTGTTGTCGAAGTGAATTTTAATTACATCTGATTTTATCAACTGAATATCATAAATAGGTTTAATTAAAACTTCTATACTACCAAAGGGCATAAATTTAACAATTTTTTGTTTCATAACATTTTTCCAATTTACAATATAAATAAAATATTTAAATGATTTTCCTTCCCAATTCTGATGACAGCATACAACCCCTCGAATACATTGGCAAAAATTTGATTTTATCTTTTGATTTATAAAAATGTTTTCCGTTTTTGTAATAATTACTTTATAATAGTGAAACAAATTAGCGAAACCGGACACAGTACAATCGATTTTTGTTTAAGTTTTATAACACCCGGACACTTTCATAAAAAAAAACGGAAAATCTGTGTCGAGTTATGCGAAACAAATGGGAATTGATAAAAAAACATAAACAAATCATAATGATTGCAATGTAATTTCCGTTAAACATTATCATCGATTGTGTCAATTGGTAATTGGTTGAATGAACAATCAATACTAAAACTTTTTGTAATTTTTATTGTGCCTCATTTAATGTTTTGTTTGTGCCATATAACCCAATCGTCTAAAGAAAAATTATCGAAAGTTTTTCGTTTTCATTTGTTTCATTCGCGTTCACATTGACCATATTAACTGTCAAAGTTTAGAAAAATGAATATTATGATGTGAAGTTATAAGGTTTAAGCCATATCATATAAACCCTCATAAAAAGCACAATAATTTACATATAAAATTGAATTACCTCTACCCATCTCCTAAATGAAATGATAATAAAATGAAATTTCAGTTCAATGTTTTCTTTTTTCATTTTGAAAAGAGGAAACGAAATATTGTGATTTTTCCAACGAAATATAAATGGGTGATACAATAGATGGAAAACGGTTTTTCGTGTATCTGAAATTCATTTGTTTAGTTGGCACCGAAAGTATGTGTTTAGTAAGGAAGATGAGGTTTTTATGTTATATGCCAAGTTAAGAGCAGATCAATATGTGACTGTGGCAGAAATATATAAAATGATATGAATGAATATTTTGGTACATATCAGACACTTTTCCTTATTTTTTTGCAATGATGATCTCTAAACTGAAGCAGGAAGTCTATAACGAATCCACATAATGTTCAATTTATGCTCAAGCATATTTTGTAGTATATGAAATTTTTTGTTTAATATTTTGAGTTCAAACACAGAGAGTTGATTTACATAGATGGGAATTATGAGAAAATTTCCATTGCATGAGATTCCTACTAAATTTGATGCTGGTATCTGACTATACTCGTATATGAAGTATTTTCCTTTCACTGCACTGAAGATAAAGTGTGAAGTATGGAGGCCATTATAAACTAGATCGATTATTATAAAATGCATTTTATGTTCTCTTTGCTTAATGCCACTTACGTGCTGAATATTGACACCAAACACGGTATAAAGAAACTAATTTTTATTGTTGAACGATTATGTATGTATTGACGATGATGGTGAAATATCCTTGTCATTGAAATGAATTTCTAGGTTAGTGTGACTAAGACCTTTGGTTACTATTTCAAGCGAAAAATCGGTTGTATTAAATAATCCCTTGTCAGTATTCTTGATAAATAATTGATCCAAATAAAATTCAATGCAATTTCATAGACAATTTAATTATGTTGAATCAATTTCGATGTTCTATACTTTCAAATTGAACTGAATAATCCGTTACCAGTTGAATTTCAAATATAAACCACAAGAACAGGTTGATTCATAGAAAACATTAAAAAATTTCCCGCCGAATATTCAATAATCATAATTTTTCTTTCAAAATAAACTGAACAACTTCAAACGATTCACATGAATCTTATTTAATGGATTATACATCAGAGAGTTATACTTGACAAGTTGAGTGTACCTCTAGAAAATTAATTTCATTAATAGATGGCAAAAATTAAGAAAATATTTTCGCTTTGGGAGTTTTCATTAAAAATCATCGTCTAAGAAAATAGAATTTTTATTCTGCCAAGAATAAAGTGGTTATTAAATATTCAAGAATTTAAGTGTAATGCACTGAATGTTGGTAGAGGAGAGAATTTACGTGTAAATTAACTGAATATAAAATGAAACATAATGTGTCATGCTCATCAGGCGGAAAGGCTTATTTGTTAAAAGCCAAATATTTTACAATACAACGTTAATTTATAAATTAGTTAGATTCATATGGAATATTATAATTTCATTAAACTGCGGTTTTTTTTTAGTCCATTATGAACGTAGAGAATACAATAAATGGATGATAAACTTTTGCCGCAATTACGGGGGAATACGGAAAATGTTTTAATTAATAGATAATGAAAACTTGTGTTTTGCATGGAAATCATTCGACCAAATGGTAACACATTTATTTATAGTTGATAGTATTTAAGGTCCAGTCTAAGGGAATGGAGAAACATTGATGATTTAATTGTTTTCAATTTAAATTGAACCACCCTCTGGATTCTACCCTCTGACAATTATATAGTGAAACTCTATTCAACTGTTATCAATCAGAAAGTAATTGTCTAGCTGACTATTCCCAGTTTCGTTTTTTTTCTGTTTTGGGTAAAATTTATTAAATTGCACTGATAATTAAACAATTTATGTAGTTGACCAACATTTGAAATAGTGATTTGCCATTAGTAAAAACCACTCACAATATTCATTTATTGGGGTTACAAATTAATATTGATTATTTGAGTGCATAAATTAACGATTTATATCACTTTAACTGAATCTGTCAGTCATTTGTATTTATTTCATCATTTAAGACTTAAATTAATGGTGATAAAACAATTTAAAATACCAAGTCGTTTAGTTAAATACATTCAATGGAGCTAAACAAGATGAGATTTTGAATGAATTCAAAGAACGTGGTCAATGTTCCGTATTTCATTTGATTTAAATAAAAAAAAAAAAGTAAATCTCATTTCATCTATGGAATTCATAGAAACTCGAATGGAAATAATGATTTTGCCTTGGCTTTTTCCGTTTAACGATGAACAATAACTGTGAATCATTTTACTGTGGAAATTAATGACATGTTTAATCTAGTGGAAAAACTGCGTGTGATTTTTCCATACGGAAACGCACTGAGAAGAAGCACAATGAATATTCTGCTGTTAATGTTTAAATTATAACGATTATTTCATACCAACTGGTGTCATTCACTTTTGCAAATTCTTCTTGGGATAAAGTATTCGTTGGATTTGTTTAAATCATTTTTGATTTATAGATCTGTTGTTTGCTTAAACAGACAATCATCATAAGACAAGGTGATAAATATTAAATGGCAAAAGCATAAGGGATTGCTAAAAAATTTGAATAAAATTAATCGAATACATTTTGTTGTGTTTGTACAATCAAAAACCATCTTTTATAATTTTTCGTTTGTCTTTGGATTGTTATTTAATAATATTTTTGCTTTTCTTCATTTTCTTATGAAATATAATTTTCATCACTTACACGGGACTCATCTTTCCTGTTACTTGGCGCGTTAAAATGTAAGAAAATGTTATTTTCATAGAACTTTTCTTACGTCGTATTTTCTTTATAGTTCACTGATATGGAAAATCGTTCAACATTCAACGGGTATTTATTGAAAAGCTACTTTTGTATTGTTTTGCGTTACTTTGGTGGTTCAGTGGGGGGAGGAGGTTTTGATTCGGATCTTATTTAACTGCTTAATCATTATGCGCCACATTTAGAAGACTTTTAACATTCGTATATAAGAATGAAGTAAAAGGAAAACTTTTCGATCTGTCTGTTGTGCCTGAGATGGGGTGAGGACTAAAGGAATCAAGTAATTTGGTTGCAGTTTTTTTTTGTCCCATTGGTATTTCCTTTTGTGTATCACACACTGAACGGATGTAATTCTTTTCTTTTCTTTATATTTTATTTTTTGCTGGCAACAAACAGTCCTTAACTAAATGACACGTTTCAACGATATTTTTTCCCGATATTTCTTATTCGTTTTTTGTGTGTGTGTGTATGTTGAAGATCCATACAGAATTTCTATGGTACAGAAAAAATGTTATACAGTTAATGTTAACCCAATGAACAAAGTCGTTGAGCTTTTACGCATTTAAAAGTTTCCGTTGTCGAGTTTTTACATGATGAATAAAAATGTATTACGTAAAATAACATTAAATAAATCAAAAAGTTCTATTTCATTTCGTTAAGTTCCATTTACTTATGTTCTTCTTATTCGATTGTACTTTTGTTACTAAAAATGTATTGGATATTTGGGAAAAAGTATAGAGGATGAGGTGAAAGAGTCATTATTTCAATGCGATTTATTTTCTTTAAAAGGAATTGAATTGTATTTTGTCCTTCGACTAGTCTTAACTACTCAAGAATAAGGAAAAGAAAAACTGTTTTCATTACGAAAGAAGGAAAACTAAAAAAGAAAATGAATGAACGACGGGATCATGTTCTCTATAAATTTTATGATAGTTTTTAAGCGATATGCGATTCGTATATGAATAGATGAGAACAGTTTCCTTATTTACAAATTGTTTCCGGGGTTGTGGGGTTCAAGAATTATTGCCATTTGTATGCTGGGCTTTTTAAAAGAATTTTGGTGCCAAGGCCAATTTAATCAACGTTTTGCTTCAATCCATCTCTCATTGGGGGTGGCAGAATATTTTTTATTGTAACTTCTCTCCATAGGACAAATCGTATGACATCTTGGCGACTGTGATATTCAATAATTTTTGTTTTTATGTTTTTTTCCTCAAATTCCATTCCATTTTAGTGATCTCTTTTGACTAAAACTAAACGAAAAGTTTAGATGAAAATATTTTCGTAATTTTTTCTCTTGTTATCCTGAATAACGAATTACTTGAATGAGTAAAAAACTGTCAATTTTAAAATGAAATAACTCTGGAACAATACACCATTTATTTATACTTGATGCATACATACCTTCTCGCACTTGAGTTTATTTTCCTGTGATAGTTTTCCATTCTATAAAATTTTCACGGTAAATTTTATCGTTCACTAACTGTTCGATTGCTTTATTTGTCGACCGAGAATATTTTCCTCTTTTCATCTGATAGGGTGGGGGATAGAATTTTTATGCTTCATATGCGATTTTTTATTTTCTTTTTTACACATTTGAATTGTATGGTGTAGAAAAAAAGTAAAAAGTGAAATGAAATGAACCAAACATCGTCACTATATGAATGATTACGTTATTTTTTATTTAGTTTAGCTGTTTTCATCCACTTGGAACTGAATAAACTTTGAACTAAATGATCTTTACAGATACATTTACTTTAATATGGGCAATCATGTCCTGTTTTGGTACCATAACACGGATATGTTGAACATTCTTTATGTGAATCCTTAATATATATAAATGGGATACGTAACCATACGATGCAAAAGGTGCATGAAGTCGGTAACGGAAAAATAATAAGTGAAAAGAAATAAGAGGGCAAAAATGATGAAAAATTGTCATTTGGTTTTTTTGGGTTACAATTTGAATCAAAATGGGTAGCAGTGTACATGTGACTTTAAGAGACTTACGTGTATCATAGAAGTCAAACGGAAAAACGAGAGAGGAAAGAAATGAAAAAATCCATTGAACACTGAGATTTTCTTTTTTTTTTCAGTTCAGCACATTATAATATTTTGTTTTCTACTTCGTCGTATTGGGGATCTCTTCACTTTGACGGTATCAAAACACGTAGTACTCCTTTTGTATTTTTTGAAATACTAGCAATATGAACTGGGATATCCATGGCAAGACAATATTAAACGAAGGGGATGAGTATTAATATGTGGCCATGGTTTACAAAATGAAGAAAATATTTATTCTTTGGTCGTGATTTACAAACAAAACTCTTGGATATCAGAAGAACATCTGTTACGGTTTATATAAATGTTTTCTTTTTTTTTTTTCTTTTAACCAACGGTACCGATATCTTACAGTTTTCACAATCTTTTCCATTTTTTTTTCCGGTTTCACCCAATTTGATATGCGCGTCTGACATATACCAATTTTTCAGTATTTTCTTTTTTATATATCAATTTTGTGTGTTTCTATCTGCCTCTTACTGAAAAATTTCTCATTTTGTTGCTACTAACGTGATCCTTATCACACGGTAGATGAAGAAAAGCGGGCTGATTGTGAAATAGACCAACATTAAAATAGATAGAATTCACATCATCCGTAGAGAAAGAAAATAAAAATGAATAAAGAATTTAAAAATGTATGGCACATGAGTTTCATGCAAAAACGTATTCGTTTAGCATAAGGCAAAAAAAAAAAAACATTGATCACCATTTCCACGTTTTTACTGAGGTATATAACGAGCTTTTTAGACATTTTTTTTTTCAATTCATTCCATATCTATGAATGTCGAGAAAATCGAGAAACCAATCAATCTACAGTGAAATATAATTCACTAGCAAAAATTCACTTTGATGACAATGAGGTTTTTCTTTTTGTTGTTGTTGTTGTTATTTTCAATTCATGTCAAATGCTTTTGAAGTTTAACCATGAAAATTTTATTAATTTACCACTTCTGTTTTGAATATAGGATTGAATATACGATTATAAACCAGAAAAACCGTATGATGGAATAAAAGAAAAACAAATGAAATAACAATGGAATAATTAGTGTATAATCCTTTGTGAATTTTATTAAGAGATTGAGTACAAGATTAATTTAATTGAGATGAAAAACAGTGTGAAATCATATTGAAAATCCCATCGATGTATATGGATTCGATTTTATAGGGAAATAATATTTTGTTTTTGTTTATTTTTTTTCTGTTTTGGGGATTTTTGATAACGAGAAAATTGAACAAGAGAATAAAATTTAACGTTAAGTTCCTATAGTTTTGTGTAAAAATAAAATAAAAAAAAAAATCTGTAGAGAATTGATCGTGTAGAGGAACCGGAATCACAATGCACGGATATCCAGTGATGCAAGTGGTTCAGTATAGTATGCCACCGCCATGCAATTGGGGTGGACCCACAGAACCTCATCGTCCTACATCGTCTGGTATTTGATGAATTACATAGCCAATTTCTCAATTATTCTGTTTTTAACATTCCATTTTTATTTTCATTGTTGGTTGGTAAACAATTTTCAGTTTAATTCATTTATTATCATTCAACCTTCTGACTATAAATCTCAATCATCCAAATAAAATTAAATTGATGGTTTTTCTTTTGATTTTATTGAAGTATTTGATTTAAGGAGTATAACCCTTAATTGTTATGTTTGATTCATTATTTGATTTTTCTTTATTTTTTAACGACATTTTATGTGACTTATTCACATTAAACTTAATTAATGAAATTTTAATGATTATTTTAATGATACTTTCTTCATTAATTGTATTTTTAACGAATTTCTTTCTTTTTTTTTATTCTTTTTAGGTTCAAATGTTCCGGGTGTTAGAAAATACGTAGTCTGGTGTTTAATCTGTGGCGGTATATCATCGTTACTAGGAATTATGTTTTTGGGCGTATATTTTCTTGTACGTTCGTATACAAGCACCGTTGGATACTTTGAAACTGTGCCGACATTTGTGCCAGCAACATTGGTGAGTTTTTTATTCCAAATTTATTTTCCCTGAAATTTTCATCTGAAACCACGGTAATGTGTAAGAAAAGAAAATCATTGATGAGACCAACAAAAAAAAAAAAAACAATAAAATGGCATGAGAAATGTTTGGGAAAAAACGAACTCAGTCAGAGATAAAATTACAATTCCCTGTGATCAAATGAATATGATACTTTTGCCAATGTTATAACGGTGGTAACGAGCTGTGTAACAGGAAATGATGAAAACCATAAGAGTGAATGTAAATTTTCTAGTATGAATATTATGGTTATGTATCCATAAATCATTTAAGTAACAATTTCATAATATGAAAATTAACCATATTAGAATCTTTACATAAAGTTTATCATTGCAAAAATGAGGTTGTGAAATAAAGCCACCCATCTAGTATGGAAAAACATTTTAAAATGAATGTCCTGAAGACCCTAATAAAATCCAGGAATTTTCAAATGAAAAAAACGATGAGAAAATACCAAGAGAAGTCATAGTGTATTCAAAAAATTTTCATCTTTTTCATCATTCATATAAATATGCACTTATATGAAATAATTTGGTGTATACCTTAACGATTTATACAGAACCGTATGCGATTTTTTAACATTCCATGTGGCAATATAATTTGATAATAACAACAAGAAAAAAGAAAATAAGAGAACAACTCGATGAATGAGTTTTATTTGTGGGTAGAAAACAGTGGGAGAAAATAAAAAGAAGTTTATGGGGTTTGTTTTATATGGATTCAATGTTGTTCTTTTTTGGTTGGAAAACTACAAGTTAACTGAAAAACAGTAAATACACGTTCAAGTGGAAAAGGATGAGATCATGTTCACTTGACTCTCATACAGATGATGAAAAAATTTTCCATTTAAACTTGGTGTACATTTTTGTTAAAGTTCTGAACTTAACGGTTGATTTCCAATTTCGTAACATAAATGTAAAAACAAAACATTATACGTTACATACTATGGAATAGTGTATGTTATTTCATTGTGGTCTGGTATGTGTTTTATATTTCGCTGAATGAGGTGTCTTACTGACAATGCATTAGAAAAAGTAAAACTTTTTCTTTCACTGCATAAAATTTCAAAAAATGGAAAAAGGAGCGAAATAATTGTGTGTACGATGAGATAGGAGAAAAAATAGAAAACTGATAGGAAAGTTTTATATTTTCTTCTTTTCCTTATTGTTTGACAGTATAATTGATTTTATTCCCCCATATTTATTCAACTATTTTCCGCACATTTAGTTTCTATGAGTGACTATTGAATTTTGTATTAGTTGGTAGAGAGGATCTGGTTCAGTTCTAAATCAGATTATAGTTTAACTTACGTAAATAACGAATCAGTCAAGTTATGGGGAAATGGATGCTTCTTCGTATCATGGAATATTAAAGGCATACGAGAGAATAGAAAAAGTTTTTACCATTCTTTTTGTATTCTAAATGGTAATGAATATGAGTTGCTAAGTAAAAAGTATTATTTTTATTAAATAATTGAGAAATTATTTGGTACGTAATTTTCGCTGTTAGATCCATACCTAATTGATGGGTCTGAATGGTTTTAGTTAAGCGTCATGGTATTTTGGTATACATTCAACGGGAATATTTAACTCATTATGTTTATGTGTTGAAAGGACCACATAATTCGTTTAAAATTAAAATTATTAAAAGGAATATAAGAAAATTATAATTTTCAAAGTCTCGAAAATAAGTTTAATATTGCGACTGTTTTAATTTGGTGGCTCGAAAAAAAAAGGAAAAGACTTAAGCTATGGCGCCATTAAGTATTTCTCCTAAGAATGCCCAACGAAAAAGTTTCCTTTCTTAAGAAACATTACTTTGTGTGTGTTTTTTTTCCTCGGTATGTTTATATTCGTTTTTCATTGTGGTGAATTTGATAGCTTGATCTTTTTCGTTATTCCAATATAAATACCGTTAAACTAAAGTTTAATTGAAGATGCCACCTGGGGCAAGAGGTTTTTCTCTGAAGATTGAACACACCCGCCCCCTGAATAATGAGGCTGGTGCTGTAGTTTAGAGATTGTTTTGTAAATTCAAATCATTTTACTTTTACTGAAAATTCTTTTTTTTGGTTCCTCTTTCTCGCTTAGTTATATTGCCTAGAGGCCTATAATAAAATATAATAACAGAAACAGTATAGAGATGGGGTAAATAACAGAAAAAAAAAACTAGAGGGTATGAAAAGTAAGAGTTTAAACGAATGAAATTCATTGCGAAATCCCATTATGGTGACGAGTTGTGTGTCTGTTTTTTTTTCTGTGTTTGGTACTCTTTGAAATTACCAATGAATAACGAAGGAAGAGGAGGCCAAAGATTAAATAGACAAAAGTTTGCGTTTAACATCAAATCGACATTTTTCGGGAGATGGGGAGATGAAATGAGAGATTCAGATTCACTTTGGTTTTTTTTTTTTTTGCTTTTATCAAAAATCATTATTGTACCGAAAGAGCAAAGAATGATGGAATAACTGGAACAAATATTTGATGTCATCTTTGACGGTTTAGCCTTCTGGTTGATGAGTTCACCTAAAACCATTGTCATCGTATTAAAATGAATGTTATCTTTCCACTGGGTGATGGTACCCCACACTTAAATACAATGTGGATGTGTGGTAATTCATAGGACTTTCGCACTTTTCGTCATTAACTTTTATTTTAACAGTTTGATATTGTTGTTTTTGTGGTTTTGTCACATCTAGAGTGAAAAACCATCTTATCAGATATTATTTTAATGTAATGCGAGATATCTCATTGTATGTTCGTCTTATTTTGATGCCACTACAAAGATAATTTGAAACGTTAAAAAGGAAATTCTTTCGTGTTTTCTGATCGTTGTACTGTGTGGAACGATGAAACCAAAAGGAGAAAAAAATATGGAATGATGAAAACATTTACACGTGGCAATTGTGAATGAGTGTGGTACATTTATAAAGGTGAAATTTAATAATACTATGAACCCTTGAACGCCCATGTTATGAAAGGTAAAGTCAAATAATAATCGAGTGGTTTTAATAAACACTCGACAGGTACCCATAAACAGTACCATTAAATTGTTACCTAATGTTTACCACATTTATTTTATGATCCATTCAGCTATTTCATACAATATTTTGTTATGTATTATTCGTTTCTTTTTTGTTTCATACCGGTTACACTTGTCTACATAAACTAATGGTGTTTGGTATATTAACATAATAACATGTTATGTTTTAATAAATTTTACCAACAATCGTAAAGTACCGTACCAAAAAAAAAAAAAAGAATAAACCAAAACAATCCGCCATAATAAAGTAACGTGAACGGTATACCAAGACCAGTTATTAAATTATTTGTGAAGTCTGTTTACACGTATATTCTTAGTATACCTTAATTTACCTGCAAGGTGGGAAATTAAATGAGAGAAAAGAATTGGTTAATTTTTCTTTTTCTTTTCATTTTGGATGACATAAAAGTTTTCAATATTCAAAAACCTCACCACCCTTTACGATATGGTAATGTGGGGGGGTACACACCACAAGTTGATATATATATCTTAAAAGGAATATGAATGTCTTTCCTGTGACTGTTTGTATGTTGTTCATGTTGTTGTTGCTTTTTTTTTGTCGGTGAATAATAGCATTTGAATGGAATGTTTTAGCATGTGTAATAGTTAAGGGTAACATGAATAAGGTGGTAAAAGAAAATTGTAAAATGATTTTGAAAACCGTTAAAAGTTCGGGTAGCATTAAAGAGGGGATATACAAAAGAAAAAGTTTTTACATTTAATAAATGAATATAGAATGGATATAAGGTAAAACCAGAAAAAAAGAGAAGAAAAACATGGTTTCTAATACCTTTTCATAAGTAAACACTTTAGAATTTCTTCTCTATTTTTATGTTCCATGTGAAGTATGGAGAGAACGAGTAACAGAAATGAATTGGTATGTTTGGTATTTCTAATGTAATGGAGAATAAGATAAATGTAGAATCAAGTGAAAAGGTTTCTCTTCTGTATCATCTTCATATATAGAGGCATTTAGAAGAAGCTTTTGCCAACTGAAAAACAGTTTAATATTTCGTCTATGAATTCGTATACAGAATTTATTTTTATGTTCCTTCAGGGTCGTCTTAATATCTCTACTCTTTGTAATTCATCACAGTAAAACGTATTGAGTTTATCATTATAGAAGCAATGGTGAAAGTTTATCTGTTTATTGAAAAGTTGGCTCGCGTAAACGCACACGTAATAAACGTTCATATAGTTGATGACACCATACAATATAGGATGGCACACGAAGTGCTCATATGAATCTTTATATGAAGTTTTTTTCTTATTTTCTTTTCTATGAAGGAAACGGTTTTTAATCGACTCACTAAATAGTAATTTATCAATGGCAGCCCATTAATATCGTTTTAACGTAATTTATATTGTTCAACACTCTGTGTTTTTGCTACCGTCTTAACAATTTCAGATATTTGGATCTTATCTGTAGTATGAAGTTTATGAGTAAAACTAAATGAAATTTATCTCAACTAAGACTTTTCGGTTAAATTAAGTTTTGGTCAAGCAAATAAGGATCGAATGAATTGAATAGAAGAGTATTCCATATGTTAGAAGAAGATTTCATTTCGTTCCACTTTTCTATTATGTACAGAATATGAAATTTACACACTATCAGTGTTCAATTAATTATGGAATGTCAATTGGTACTTACCGTGTACAACTGTACCTAATATTTTCATTAATACGAATTATGTTGTTCCATTTCAAATTTGGGGGTAAATCATTGTGAAATGATTATGGCCAATGTGGGTACCATAAAATTGGTTATCATTAATAAAACGATTATATTTTGTGGCAATCGTAAAACATTTACCACAAAAATGAACTGAATACTGAAATTTAAATGTATGTCTCATGACTCTTAGTGGGGTAGACGCATATTATCATAATTATAATGAGTTTTTCACAAATGGCATTTGATATTGTATATTTGGATGGGCGTACTGGATTATTCAAAACCACAAAATGTCCACCCATACCATAATACTAAATAGACTAGGCAGCTGAAATGAAAAACAAAAAATTTGGAACAAGGAAAACTTTTTAGTTCAATTTTCCTACAAATAGATAGAGAAGTTCACAATTCAAATAAAATTTTCACCCATTCAAATAAGGATGTTAATGTTGTTTGAGTATTTCACTTGGATACCATTTAGATTTAATGTTTCAAGTGCATGGAAAAATCATAAACCTGAGTAACAGTTTTCATCCGTATGGTGTAGGTGTGTTCAACCAAAGAAAACAGAAATGAAATTTTAAACATAATTGTGAATGTGCATTTTCATACTTGGCAATAGGATACCAATTTTTTGTATGAATATAAGAACTTATGGTAATGGTTTACCAAAAATACCACAGAAATATAATGTAGATTTATCATTAGTTGTTATGTTCTTTCATAGGGTGGCGATAACCATTAGAAAAACACAGAAATAAAAATATCCGGCTTAATCTAACAATACGGAATGGGAAAATATTTGCAACTTTTTCACTTTAACACGCCACCATTAATAATAAAAAATCTGTATGGGGAATTAAAATATTTTCATTTTATTTGTTTCTAACGATTTTGAATATTGTGAATGGGTGGGTATCAAGTACAAAACAGAATTGGAGAAAGTATGCCAATGATTCTATCCCAAAGTATCAAGATGAGAAAAACGATTCGCTAATTTCCATAATATTTTATGATACAAGTTTATTTCACACAATGCAGTGCAAAAAAAAAGGAACCAAATGTCGATGTAGAGGGTTGTTTTCATTTGAGTTGTTTTTGTGTACCATTGTAACAACAATAGTATATTACTTATAGCGGCCAATGTAAGGGTAGCTGCATTGAGTGGGGATAACTTCAACGAGCTTTAGCGAGTTGAGGTTAACCACGAAATGAAGCTATACTTGGCTGCTATAAGTCAACATTTTATTCCCAATTGAGGGGAAAAGCTACGCTTCAGCCTATGTGAGCTTCAAGGTTTATATGACGAATAGATTTATATCGTGTATCGTCGGATGGTTCTGTTGTGGTAAAATACTTTACCTTATTAGCCGAAGAAGTTTTGCGATAATATTTGTATGGGAATTTAGTAACATCAGTGGAGAAACGTGATTTTCGTGTCCACTCAAATGTATGGAAAAGCCGAAGTTTTTCCCCTCAATTGTGAATAAATGTTTTTATTCGATGACCAGGATGTACTGGATGAAAACCATTCAGGAAACCAGTGAAACAAAACAAGAAAAAAGAATGAACAATGTAATTCAGTTGATTTAGAATCATATTTCCAATGTTATGGGGAATGGTATCTCTGTAAATTTTATGATCCAACATTGAAATTTGTTGGTTATATTATTGATATGCTTAGGATGGACTCTTAAAGGGCAATGTTGTTTAAAATCGTTGATTTCATTTTATTTGGGGAAAAAAAAAGATTCATTGCAAAAGGATGCTATGAATATTTTTAGATTACCATTTGTTTTTTTTTTTTTTCATTTGGTAACAGATTCAATGAATAGAAAACAACAGAGATAAATCATCAAGTAATGTCGATGTTGAATTGTGAATCAAATAATTAACCCTCATAGCATTGATTTTATTTTATGGAATTTTCTGTATTTTGGGTGGATAAAAAACAGCGGCCGGCAAATAAACAAAATCTAAATAGAGAATGTCGTTGTTAAGGGGGAACCCCAAATCAAATGAATTTTCCCGTTTTTTTTTTTCTATAATTTCCAACGGTTGGTTGTTGTTGTTTTTTTTTTGTTTTTGTTAATCTTTATGTTTTTCGATATCAATAAGGATGATAAAAATTGTGCTTTGTTTGCATTTCGTTGGTGGTATGGTATGCCCATGTAACCAAATTGCGTGCAATGGTTTATCGGTGTTTATTCATTGAAGGCATAAATTTAATTGTATTATTCTATTTTTAAATGAACGCTTTTCTATTTTACTTTATATAAGTATATGCAGAGGGGTTAAAAAGTTAACAGTCATGTACGATACGCATTTAAAATTTTCCATTTCTCAATATTTGTCTTATAAATAAAAATAAAGGAAAAGCAATGAAAACCAAAAAAGAAAAAAAAACAAAATTAAATGAATATTTGGAAAAGTTAAATTCGTACCCATCATTGGTGATACGCTTACGATGCTTATGCAAATTAGATGAGAATCAAAATGACGACAGTAAACACGAATGCATAAAAGTATATGGAATTCAAAATGAGTTTAACGAGACGGCGAGTCACATTATAAAGCTATAAATTTAATGAAGAAATCTTTTATGCTTAACATTTCTGTTTTTCATCTCCCCTTTTCTTGAATTTTGATTCGATTCAAATGTTTACAGTTGGAAAATATTTTTGAATCATTACATAGCGAAAAAAAAAACAAAATAGCAAATTAAAGTATAATTTCAACCTTTCCGGGTCACATAAAATACATAATAATACAAGACAAGTGGTTATATAATGAATGTAAACATTAAAACATGCTCATCACATATAACGTGTATGGTGGTAGCTGAGGGATTGTTCTTTGAATAAAATTTTGCGCCCAACAAGGAGGAAGGTTTATTATTTATACATGTAACGATAAGTGCATTCGGTGGTGTTTATCGAATCTTTCGATAAGCATGAGATAATAATTCAACCAATAAGCTAAGAACACATAAGAAATTGAGATAGTTCTCGGCCATAGTTTATCTGAACAAAGACAGTTGTTAGAAAATAGCCAAAGAGAAAAGATATACGTTTTGTTAACTAGAAATAAAGAGTAACTATTATAACGAAAGAGAACATTTTTGAGTTTTAATTATCCATTTTCAGGTATTAATAAGAAGTGAATGTTACAATTGGTGACAGAAGTGGGATACTAGATTTGATACTAGATCCAAAGTGATTAAAATAAAATAAAAATTAAAGTGTAAAATCATAATCGTTTGTTAGAGGACATATTCTATTAATTTCGACATGGATATCGCGTCGTTAACAGTGCGTGAACTTAGAAATAAATTACGTGAAGCTGGTTTATCAGCTATTGGAAATAAAAGTGTGCTAATTTCGCGTTTGCGATCAATTGGTGGTGTAAGAGAAAGTGCATCAAGTAATAGTGAGGAAATTAGTAACGTGAATAACAATGACGTGTTCAATCCACCGATGCATAGTACCATACTATCATCGGTTAATGGCAATGGATTTAAGTTAAGTGATATAGTGGACATTTTACCAANTTAATTTCGCGTTTACAATCAATTGGTGGTGTAAGAGAAAGTGCATCAAGTAATAGTGAGGAAATTAGTAACGTGAATAACAATGACGTGTTCAATCCACCGATGCATAGTACCATACTATCATCGGTTAATGGCAATGGATTTAAGTTAAGTGACATTGTGGACATTTTACCAAGTTTTAATCCATCAGCCGAAACATCATTATCG
>JXOR01000025.1:0-118740 GCA_001014335.1 Coboldia fuscipes
GCAATCCTCCCAGAAGAAGAAGAAGAAGAACTTAAAATTTATTAATTTTTAGTCATTGAATTGTACTTGGTATTTTATTCAATGCCCATCATTCAATATTCATTTATTTTATGTTTATATTTGACCGAAGAAAAAGAGAAATTCTGTATCACATTCAAAATTCATGAATTATTAAAATCAATTTGTAATGATCTACAAATAGAAAACCAAATGAAATGTAAATTTTTCTCAGACAAAATACAACTTTTGGGATAACTACTAACAATGGGCAATAACAATTTCAATTTTTGTGTCATTTTGTGTATTTGTTACCAATTCACCTAATCAAAATGGTACACATTCATAGAAGAAAAATTTTATGTTTTGTTTTAAGTAAACTTACTTTCGTGGATGACAAAGAAACAAAATAAGAAAAATGAAAATATTTTCGCATATTCAAATGAATTTTATCGGTATTGTAACTACCGAAGGATAAGGTGTATTTCTTTGGAAAGAATAATGTAAATAAACATTATGTTATTGAGTTGATTTCTATTGTTGAACAATAGAACTTTTCCTATTGTTCAAATCAACAAACATTATGGAGATTAAAATGCAAAATGACCATCTGGTTTGTTCCTTTTTAAAATTATTATTTGTAACTGGGATCTGATATTCCCAAATGTAGGTGGATAGAGTATTTCTTAAGAAAGGAAACTTTCAGTTTTTCTTTTTTTTTATAATATTTAGTCCTAATTGGTATATGGGACTGTTAAGATTGAATTGATGTTTAAAGTCTTAAAAGGTCATTACAGTTAAAGAACAATTCAACAGCAGTAAGGTATGGTATACACTTATCCCAGCAACTCTGACTAATGGTTGTGTCTCAATTGCATAGGAATAACTGTTATTATGTGTATGTTGGGAGTATAACTTGTACACAAACACACAAATGGTAAAATTACGAATTGATGAGTCGCATTTTAAATTAAATTTTATAAGATTTCGTAAAACATTAACGATTGGACAGAGACCATTAGAGTATGAGGGTCTACATGGATTGAAAATTTTAGGAAAATCTTTATCCTTTCAACATTATTATTAAACATTTTCATTTATAGTTTCACCAATGTTCTTCATAAAAAGATCGTTCTACCATCTTTCAAATGTACAAAATTGTAACTTTTCCTATCGAATAATCAGCAGGAATGTTTTATTCCGTTGTCCAATGAATTTCCATTGAATATTTAAAGGAATTTTTCTGTTGTTTTTCAAACAAATCTTCATTCGATATTAGTTTGGTTAATTAATTTTTAACTCGGGGTATGGCCAACAGATCTTTTTTCATTAAACGATAAATACTTAGGAAATTTTGCTCAGTAACTTGTTTTACCTTTGAAACTTCGAGGCAAATAATATTCAGCTAATTTACATAAAATCAGTCGTCTTGAAAAATCTATTTTTCTATTTGGCTCAAAAAACATTGGAAATAAAAAGGAAAGAGGAGACAGTGTCGCGGATCTCATGACTCGTGTGTTCTTTTCTTGTACAGTTTTACATTTGAATCAGAATGAATATTTCGCATCAGTGAACCTGTACAAAACATATAATAATGAAAGAATGTTTTATTATTCGCATAATTACCTTTTCCATGTTCATGCACAAGTCAACCCCTTACTTTTTTATTTTGGCTGAAAATGATGCCAACAAAAAGTCACTGAATCTTGTCCTGCTGTGAATTGCAAAATGTTCAATTGTTTGTTGTTCCTCTCTTGTTTTTTTTTTCGCCTTCTAACGTTTTATAGTTCCGTGGAAATGCAAATTATTAACTTGCATGTATGGCGACAGAAAAGAAAATTCTCCTTTTTTTTTAGCTAAAAAAAAAATTATGAAACATTTTTATATCCCACACTTGATTATCTTAAAATATAGAAATGCATTTATCATTTTTTCATCTCTTAACTATTCGCATACAATTTATGTTTTGTTTTACATAAACACCAAAAAATAAAGAAACAATAAATAGGCAAATGAATAAAATAAAAAGAAGTAAAATCAACATTTGAATTTCCTCTGTTTTCTTGACTCCTTCTATCATTGGCACTGGTGTATTTCACCATTAATAAAAATTCTCATTCGATTTCAAACGGAAGAAACAGAAAATCATTTCTGAACAGTTTTTTTTTTCTTTTTACCATAAGATCATGTTGCTATATTATATCGTGGGGTGGTTTACAATAGCAAATAAAAGTGATTTTTACTTTATTGCCCATAGAGTAAAAATGGTAAATTTATGCAGATGCGAAACATCTCAATTACATATTGCCAACTTTATTTTATTGTCCATTCTGTTTTCTTCATAATCAGTTTGGAATATGAAATGAACCATTTACAATAAAATAAAAATACACAAAAAAAAAAAGAAACTAGTTACCCCCACGTTAGTCAACGGAAATTTGGGAAATACTGTTTAACGACAATACTATGGATATTTTGTTTCGAATTTAATTACAATATGAGCCATCATATCTATTGGGCCAAGAATAAAATTATTATCTTTATTGAAGTATCATCATAGCCCAGTTATATAAGGAAATACGGGGGGTTAAAAAAGAAAGCGAAAAACTTGATTCAAAGTCAAACTAAATGCATTAAACCAATTGATTATCTACGCTTTTTCCCTTCTTTAAACGGTACGAAACACAAAAATTATATAAAGATACTTTTAATAGAATGAACGAGGCTAAATGGACTTGACGAAATTGCAATCAAACTACCCTAAAGGTCTTCAATAGTTCGATGGTACATTACAGTGGTTATTAGGAGACAAAAGGTAATTTATGTTCAAGTTATCGATGTACCAAAAACCACCATTTATGATCATAAGATAGTTTAGTTGTATGTCTTCTTTTCTATTTGATATATCTGCTTGTAGTACACAACTATCCAGAATTTTCAGTTAAATAAATTAAAATCAAATGACGTGATGTATCATCTTACAATGAGTATCAAAAGCTTATTAAGGCAGTTATGAGGATATAAAATCGTTTTGATTCAATGGCCACTGGTCAGAAATTTCGTTATTCTATTGTACACTGGGGATTTGATTTGAACTATATGAACATTATTTTCATTGCAATAAGAATTGGTTACCGGAGTATCCGTAACCAAGAAGTATTATTTGCTACATAGATATGGTTACAAGGATGAATGGATATGGGTGTAATGTAATTTTATGATATAAACTGGTTACGGGGTACAGAGAACTTTACATGAATTTGATTGCGATAAATCGAAATATATGAGATGATATGAACACGATGTGAACGCATCCAATAACACATTATAATCTTCGGTTTTTTTGCTTCTTTGGTCCAGAGTTAAAGTTTCATTTTGTTTCTTTTTGGAAAATTCAGTTTTCTCTTCCTTTACTTTTATTTTGGAATATTTTTATTACATGACAAAATTGGTGGAGAAAAGTTCAATGGGATTTTTATGATGATAAAACGATGAATTTCATACCAAAAGAGAACTTTTTTACATAACATTTGCTGTCGTTTTGCCTTCAGTTAGAAAATGATTTTTATGTGTTTCAAAGAAATCTGACAAAAGGTAACTTTTCTTTCACAATTTTGTACTTTTTTTTTTTTTCATTTTATTATTAATGCACCTTGGGAATTTTCACCGAGAAAAAGAACCCAATGGCGTTTTTATGTTGATGCATTTGGGCATTATGTTTCATATTTTTATATTAATCTTGGATACATAATCATTGGTATGATATTTTATCCATTGAATACCCAAAAAAAAAAAAAAAAAGAAATGAAAAGAACAACACTGAACGAATGATAACCATTAGAGTTTAGTATTATGGAATTATGGACTTTTAATGTCTTTTTATGGCAATTCAGAGTCTCTGAGACCAAGAAATGATTTCCAGATGCTGATGTTGATTGTTACCGAACCATTTATTTTAGAGGTGTTATGGTGCCATTCAGATGAAAATGATAATAAAAAAAACTAGAGCGAGAGAGAGAGAGGAACAAAACCAGGCACAGGAAAAACCAATAAAATATTTTTACCAATAGAAGAGTCACTGGTAAATAAATTAATAAATTTAACAGAAAAACGATAATAAAACTATAATGAAATTATTGATGGATAAAAACGATGGCAATCAATTAACGTGATAATTAAATGAATTTTATTATCTTGATGGTTATTCAATTGTATACCAAAAGAATTCACTCAAATTTCTTTAACCGTAAAGTCAAAATACCCCCACAATTGTGTTAAATTTAATGAAGTAAAATGTATCAAAAGTCTCGTCATTTATGTTTTTTGTTGTTTGAGTCCATCGAAAACATAAAACAACGAATGAAAGTAAAAACAAAAATATCTAAAATTTATTCCAGTGTGTTACAATAGCCAGTACTCTATCCCCTTTTGTAGCGTACAAATGAAAATGAATCCATATGAGATTTGAATTCAAAGTGATAGATAAAAGATAATATCATCTGTTAGTTGACCGGCATCACAAAAATTTTCGTTTCATAGTTTTTGGTAGCTAAAAATTAATTGGTATTCCATAACATACAATTTAAAGCATTTTGATAACAAGTGGCCATTAAACTGTAGTTTCATTTACTCTAATATGAATATGATGGTCATCTGGTTGAATGTTATCGAGAGTTTTCGGGTAATTCAATGCCTTGTTGG
This sequence comes from Coboldia fuscipes, assembly GCA_001014335.1. Taxonomy (NCBI): domain Eukaryota; kingdom Metazoa; phylum Arthropoda; class Insecta; order Diptera; family Scatopsidae; genus Coboldia; species Coboldia fuscipes. Next base: position 4,699 of record JXOR01000025.1, read on the forward strand.
CATTTTGGTATATTCATTTGGTGAAAAACAATCGCAAAAAAAAACTGAATAGAAATGAAACTAAACTAAATGCCCACATATAACTAATTTTATGAACTTCTCTTTACGTTTTAATGTTATGCATGTGTGTCGTATGTCTAAATGTGGGTCCAAATCGGTATAAAGTGGCCCATTTTCACCCAAAACGAGAGAAAAAACAAGAAAAAAAAATTGAAGAGAAAAAGAAATCATTTAGTCCTCTAACTAATTGATAATACAGCCCGCATTCACTACTATTTACTTGTCATATGCGAAGATGTTGATACAAAATTTTATATTGAAATTATGGTTCATGTATATTTCATTTTGCTTGTTTATTTTTTTTTTTTTTTCGTTTAGTTGAATTTCACTGTAAATGAGTTGGGTTTTTATTCCTTTTTATTTTAACGTAAATACCACACTTTAGTTGATATGAATGTCATCTTGATTTAGAGTGAGAGTGAGGGTGCACTACCAGAGTGAGAGAGACACTTAAGAAGAGGACTAAACAGTATAATGGGAAACAATTAAATGTCCCTATGAGGCACATAAATTAGTCTCATCATATACTTCTTTACTTGTTAATTAATTGAATATTTGAGGCAGAAGAATCAGATATAATATGACTCATTTAACGTATTCACATTTTATCTCTATCAATTTAATCGTTTTCGTTAAATATCAAACGTGAATTAATATTTTCTTTCGTATTTCTTTATTTTTACTGACTGGAAATTATGGAACCAAAGGATCTTACGTGATTTCCATGTAACAAATTTGAAGAAAAATAACAAAATAATTTGGATAATTCTTTTCTGTGGTGATGCGATTTGATTTCCAACCCATTTAAGATGATTGTTAAATTTTACAAAAAAACAAATAATAAGAAAGTTCGAAAAGAAAATCTCATTTTTCCGAATACTTTTCATTTTTAAAAGGGCGGAAAATTCTTTTTTGTAAATTACACTAATCCACTAATTGTTCAAGAGTGTTATTGTGGTGCCACATAAAAACCAATTGAATTGAATCCACATAGTAAACCATACGAAGGTAGTAATTAATATTATAAAATCTCTAATAAAAAGTTTCTTTTCGTAAAATTGTTTAATCTTGTAATTCTTTTAAATATACCGTCATTGTTAAGAGATTGAGAATAAATATAAAAAACAACAACAATGAAATCACCTAAGTACTAGAAGATTCTTCATTTGCCACTAAGTGTTCGATAAGAAAAATAAAAAAAAAAAAAAGAAAACGTTTTATTATTCTGTTTGTTTGTAGCTGAAGCCTTTCGCTTTTTAAAATCCTTCAATTTTCGGGATTATTTTCTATTTGAATATTTAACTTTTGCTAGCAAATGAATTAAACTGGATTTTCCAAAAACGAAAAATTCAATGAAGAAATATAAAAATTACGTTCTTAAAGAGTTTCCGTTGCTGTTAAATTTGTGTAGAATTTTAATATACAACGAATTTCATATAAACTACGTAGAAAAACCGATAAAAATGTTAATGAAATTAAATTACCCAATCAATGGATCTCACTGACTAAACTTTAACTAAAACTGAATGACGAAAACCATCAATTCTAATCATAAAAACTATAAAAAAAAACGAAAAAAGAAAATTCGTGTACCATTACAATTTGTTTCTTATCACTAGGCATTTTAATGAGTATGAAATTTAGAACGAATCCATTACGAAATTTTGCTATTACACCAAATCTATTGACTACTCTGTTGATAATCAGCAATGGTCGCAATAGAATGAAATTGAGGAAAAGTAATAAAACTTTTTGCAATAATTCGTGTACTTGAATATCAAATATAGTTTTGTTTTCTTCCCTTCCGCTCAATATCAATTCAATATCCATTTCTCTGATTTTCTTTTTCACTATTATTGGCATAGTAAGAACATTGAGTTAGTTTAAGAGGGTGTCATTTAATTTACTCAAAAACAGTGAAAAAAAATAAATATAAAAATCCAAAAAAACCAATAACGAAAGGAATAAAATAAAAATAGAAATTCATATCGGAAATTCGCGAAATGCGTAAATGTAATAAGGGAAGAGACCATAACATTTTGTATTGAAATTTCCTTCATATTTTCTCACTCGTTCTTCTTATTCGGTTAATATTTTTCTCTGTTGGGTAATCAATTTATTTCCAGTAATAATTCTGATAGCAATAAATGATATCTATTTTAAATCTCTGATATGTTACATGAATTTGTTCGATTATACCATTACCAGAGATTTTGTTGTTAAAATATTGCAACCCTCTTGCAACCAATTGCATACAGAAATGATAGAGAGTTACGCTTTCTTGCAAAAATTCATGCAATTTTATTTAAAAGATTTATTGGATGTTATCGTTTCTAATGCACATTTATTATCTAGTAAATTGAATGACTTCTTATTGCCATTTTAGTAAATTGATCAAAATTTCTCTTTGCTCATTGAACATTAATCGGATTCAAGATACTTTCTACCCTTCAATCAGAGGGGTTCACCATATAAACTCTCGATATTCACAGAGGCCAATTGTCTCAATTAGTTTTTTCTTACCTTATTTAGACCGCATTTACTACGAGTCACTGCAATAACATTAATCTCAAAACTCAAGTGAATTGAATTGTGTCTAATTAGAACCACGACGGATTAACTCAACCATACATTTTGAAACGTAAACATTCAGAGAATAAAATCCGTTTGAAATCAATATTGTAATACAAAAGTAAAGACTTCATCATTGGCATGGATTAAAAACAAATTTTTTAACTACCATTTTTACGTTATCAATTAGAGGGTTACCTTACATTGTTTGATTAAAATTTTATCGTAGATTTCCCCTTTTATGGCACGTGGCTAAAAGTGAACACCTCAGGACAAAAAAGGAAAAAAAAACTTAAATAGATTCGTTATAAATCGTGTGGCCAAAATGCAATTGTTCTGGCTCACCGGGTGTTCACAAAGAAAAATATACCGAAATTGTTTCTATATTTCACATCTAGAAAATGCAGTTTTTGACTCAATTATTTCATTCTATGGATCATCAACAATAACAGTTTTGATTGCATTTTGAATTACACTTTGTTGATTTTCCGTTTTTCTAACGGTGAATTATCAACATAAATAGCAATAATAATTTTTTTTTTGTTGAACAGGGAAGAGTTCATCAGCATTAAACAGTGCAGATGAAGCGAACAAATAAAAACAGGATTCTCAACGTGTGCCAGAAACCTCTGAACATTAGGTGAGTTTTCTCAATGAATAGGAGTTACTATAATGGCAATTGATATGACCGTGTCTTTTTACCAAATCTTTCGCATATTCATTTTAACGTTGTGTCACATTTTATCGTATTCGATAGGGGTTCATATCCATACAGTTTTATTGTTCACTTCCCTTATATTTTTTTCGCGTCTCACTACCTTCATTATCGTAAAAATTCTGTGTACTTCAAGTGAACCAAACCAAAAAAAAACGTATCGAAAAATCACAGAGGCAAGATCAAATTGAGAGAGAGTGAGAGGGGATTAATCCATCGTATTACTTTGAATATAGAAGTACAGTATGAAACTGAATGAGTAAATAATCTAATGTTTGAACGCATCAATTTATGTACAATGCCATTACCTACATATAATAATAAAATCAATTTTGTATAAAAATCTGTGTAGGTATAAATTGATATCAAGTCTTCTTCTATTCAGTATAATTTAGAGAATATATAAAACATATTGAAGAAATTTAATATTATTTTTCTTGCGTAAAAATAACAGACAATTGAGGTAGATTGCTATCTAATGACATGATTACATAATATAAATTACATACCTTTTGTCAAATAACATTGAAGATGAGGGCGTCTGTGTACATCATAATATTCAATTTTGTTGGTCCATGAAAACTCCACAAATTTGTTTGCCATAATTTTTCAGTTTTGTTTGCATAGCGATCGTTTATTCCCCCGTTTGACTGATTACTTCACCAATTTCTATTCGAATTACCTGAAATTGAATAAATGAGTAACTTTAAATGGAATATTTGCAATTTGATCTTCAAATGGAATTGAATTCGTTTTTATTTGTGTCTGTGAAACGCTAAAGTGCATAAAAATTAAAGTGTCTGAATTTGATTGTTCTATCGTCGTCTAGTTTGTCTATTCAATATCGCCACCCCTAAATTAATACGGTAAAGGTAATATGAGTAACTAAAGTGCATTTAAATCAGATTCCATTTACCATCTGTCGTTATTTCTGAATTTTTAGCAGTCAAAAATAATAATCAATGGGTAAATAGGATTTTTATTCTAACGGTTGAACGGTGTCTGGTCCACCTGCCTAAACAATCAGGTTTTCATGAGTTAATCCAGTTTCACTTCCATTCACGGCGGAAAAAACTTAAATAGAATTCGGTATGGTTGATTTAACTAAATTCAATTGATTGTGGTGTTGAACGTCAACTAAGAGCATTAGAATTAATATACAAATACAACAATCATTAATTAATGTTCCACTAATTACCTCAATGAGTATTAATGAATTTAGTTTTAACTGCCTACATGAAGGTATAGAATTACGTATAGTGGCAGCCACTGTTAAACTAAGTGACTAATAAAATTCTATGTATTATGTTTCTAGGTGTCATTTAGACTTAACTAGTCTTAATAGGTAAACCGTATTTGTTATATGCGGGAATAGTCATAAGCAATTATTATTTATTTCAATTAAACAGTCAGTGAAGATATGAGAAAATTACTCATCAATTCTAACTAAACAACAATTTAATAAATAACCTCATGTGGTTCACATTCCATTTTTAATATAGCCGAGACATTGTACACTTTTATTTTTGTCATTTCATTTCAAATTTTTGCTCTTCCAATTACCGGTGATTTACAATTGAATCAATGAACTGAATATATATGATGGAATATACAACACCCAAAACAATTCACCATGTACCCAATTTAATTTCATATGGAGACAATGTGAAATGGATCAAATTAATTTCAACGGTTATGAATTCATATTCGATTGAAATGAAATAATGAAAAATTCTGTCGGTATATTTTTTTTTTTTTTCATTTAATGAAAACACATTCAACAGTTAACAAATTAAAGAAATAAATAAATAAAAAATTCCTGTTAAAGTATACTTTTGTACAAAATACTACGTATGATTATTGCGGTACATTGAATAAGAGTAACCAGTGAGTTTTAGATGCAAAAGATACGAACCGATTAGTCTTGATTGGACTTAATTGGGTACGGCTGTGCGTTAAATAAATGTATTAATTAACGTGTGCACGATGGTTCAATGAAGGCAAATGGTAAAATAAAAGTAAAATATACACTGATGATATACAGAGCAAGAGAAATAATTTAAATTAATTTATAATGGAACCATGGTGATGAGGGTAAAATGAATTAAAATGAGAAAGTTGCTGCTGGCATTCAATTGGACTTAAGAATTAAAATATAAAAATGTTAAAATATACGGGCGCAATGGGTTTTAATAAAAATCCGCACAATAACTCATACACAATTGAAGGATTTGTCTCGGGGAACAAGAGTGAGATCGGTTGTGGTACCTTATGTGACTCCACTATGCCGGAGCCAATTTAATATCATTGTTCATCAGTCAATATATTTATTAGTTTTATTATGTAGTAACATTAATGATTCTCAATGGGATGATTTAACTATAACAGTTTAAATGTTGTGGTAACATTTAGGTGCATTTAGATAGTAAAGAAGTAAATTATTATCATCTCACCGCCAATTATGTATCCCATACATTGTAACCATATCAGATGACTATAAATTTCACTCAATTTTCATTTAAGTAAAATGAATTTTTTATATTTGGAATGAGAGTCATACGGTAATTCATTCGTAATTCTCATACAATTGATGAAAACTCGTGTGATTAATTGAATCGTTTTTTATTTCCAGTTATATTCGAATTTAACCTCTTCTATGGTAAGGTTTTCTCTCAATTCTTACTTTATATGTCTCTTGGCAATTCACTATTTGTTGTTGTTGTATGTTGACGTCCCTCTTCATAATCATTGGGTTTATTGCATGACCACAATGTCAACATTTCAATGTTGTTTTAGATATAAACTAAAGGTTGTTGTTCAAAAAAAAAAAAAATGATATTATAAAACGGTTTCGGCTATAACAAATAAATGTTTTTAAATTGAATTTAATAGCAACTGATGAGCATAATAACCGTGTGTACATAATCTTTGTTAAATATAAAACTGTATACCGTTTGTTCTCAATAATTTACCTTCATGTTACTTGTAAATTGATTTTAATTGAATTCGATTAATGTTGACTCTACCTCACTCATAATAACTTTTTTTTTTTTTTTGTATTTTAAATTGGTCCCAGTAGAGTATAAACTACATAGACATTCAAGTGATTACTAAATATTCAAGAATTAAAATAATATCCGTTATTATGATGTACATATAGTGAGAATGAACGTGAAATTGTTTTAAATGAAATTCTTGTGAAAAACAATAATGTATTGTTACCACATAAAGAATAAATAAATAATTATACATTGAATCAATTGATGATAAACATCCTTAATTAATCATAAAATAAACGATGTATATGTTTCATTCACTTTGAATTGTTAAAATCAATATGAAAACACCTAATGAATTTGATCAATTTAACAATCTTTTTGAATAATAAATTGAACAAAACATTTCAATTTAATCGTTTAATAAATTATTGGTCAATATCGTTTCGATATACAGCGGTAGAGTGTTCAAATAGTCCAAAAAATGTATCTAAAATACCTATAAATTGTAAGTCAATTGACGTAGAAATTCCAATTTCAATTATTAATAATCATAACTATTACAATTTTTATTATCTTCAGCATACAGAATTTTTATGGATACCATAATCCATTGCCATAATCAAATTGACAAAAGTATAATCATAATAGAACGCGATACCCATTAAATTAAAGTAATCATAATGTGGTATCTGTGTTCATTTAGTCAACGGGTGGGTGGGTATAAAACCACAACTTTCAGTATAACAGTTCCCCAAAAATATATCGAATATGATGAAATGGTTTGAGCAATATGAAGGTGATAATTTTCTTAATTGAATAAACGTTTTTAGAGGGCGATAAAATATAAAAATTCTCTTCTTTTTTTTCCCCACCCGTAAAATTTATGATCATACGTATACAATGGAAATATGAATCAAATGAAAACCGACCACATAGAGACTATCATTGAATTTGGACGTATCCAATAAAGAAATAACATTCGAAATTGAACAACGATAGAACATCGAAAGCAAAAAAAAAAATTAAACATAATTTTCATGACCTTATTCGCAATAAAAGGTAATTTCACTTTATTTTCTTTATCCAACAAGAAAAATAGAATTGGATTTTTATTTTATACGTGCATCTGGTAAAATTATGATTTAACTGTTATAATGCATTACATAATGAATACCACAATATTAACGTAAAACTTTATGTTTAATACGAAAAAATAACAAAAATAAAAAGAAAAATTCATCATTCATTGGCACGTGACTTAATAATAACAATTTTTACTTTGTACCACGTCTTAATTATTCGATTGCAGAAAAATTATAACTGAAATTCAGTCAAAGTTAATGCACAACGAATTGAATTTAATGGCCATACCATAACTTTATTGTTTTCACACTTTTATGATTATCGGATTTGATGGAATTGAACACAGATGAGAACAACGCACCGACAAACACGTATCAAATGGGATAAACTGGATACAATCTGGATGTCGTTGTTAATTAGCCAGGAGATCTACCCCGTGATTTTCATTGTCAAATTGTGGATACAATGGATTTTAGTAAACAAGATCAACATGAATTTAAAAAAAAAAGAGAAAAACTATTGATTGCGTATGTTAGGATTTTTATTAATACGCTACCCAATAACCAAAACAATCATCCATATTGCATGTGTTAAACAACAGTGAGTATCAATGCAATATTTCGTATTTTGTTACTTTGGTATAATCGTTACCGTTTCCACCATTTAATCGTAAAAAACCTAAAATGTAAATTCAGATTTATTCACCGTGAATCATCCATCGGTGTGTTATTGTCTGTTATGTTTTACTGTTTTTTAACTCGCGTGTGTGTAGATGAGACCCGGTAGTATTGTCATGTACCCGATTCGTGTGTCAAACCATTGGCAACAAGGGGATAAAATCACCCTCATTCACACAATAAATAATCGTAATCCACCGATTCTGACACCTATGCAGTTTTGTTTTTTCGGTTCTCTGTTGAATATCCTTTTTATGTCATCCACACATAAAACGTAGGGAAAAATCAAAAATCCTTTCTCTACCGTGTGATTATTTTCTTTTTCCTATTTTATTTCCATTTGGTTGGTCTATTGTCAGTGCGTTTTATGTGTAATTCGGTACGATTAAACGGCCTGATCATTTGTAGTATGATAAAGGCGAAAAGTATGTTGCATTTTACAGTTGTCCACCGGATTTACTCTTCGTTTTTATTTTCTCTCAATTTAGATTCATTCAAATCGATGAAATGTATGAGCTTGGATTCTTTGGGTATTTTGATGATACCAACCTATAAACAAAACGGTAATCGTCAATCTCACTTTTTTCGTACATACATAACATATTCACATCCTGTGGATATCTCATACTACATATCAACGAGGGACTGTTACTTTACATTCTTGTGTGCATCACTTATGTATTTCTTTTTTCGTTGGACATTGTACGCATATACAAATCACAAATTTATATGTGGCATTTCAAATGGGCTTTTTGCCTTCATGACTTTGAAATACCACCCATACCCAAAACGAACGATAACATTCAAATGTATGCGATAAACATGAAATATTCAGAGAGTTTAGAATAATGATAATACACCATAGGAGAAAATATCGCATCAGTTAAATCGTATTTATTTAAACATTACTGACACTGTGTTTTTGTATGAAGGTGGCTAGAGTAGAGGTAGACAAAATAGGATCAGGGAAAAAAGATCAAAAAAAAAAAAAAAATTCGACTTAGTGGAATACGCATGAATTGATCCATTGCAATGATTTTGTTTTTTATCTAGCGATCTGTATCTGTTGGTTGTTTTATTACAGTAGTTTTCAAGTCCTTTTCGCCGGTGTGTTCATCTCTAAATGTGGGAAACAGATGGGAAACTATTTTTTTGTTTGGTAAGTCATTAGCAAATCCCTGGAGTTTTTATTCCTTACAATGACGTTTTTCTATCGGTTGATTATATTCCGGTGTTTTTATCTAATTTTAACGATAAATTTTAATGAAATTGGCTTCCGTTTCTACAGTTTCCTTTTGATTGAATCTCTGCAGCCGTTAATAATTCTATAGTAGGAACAATTCCTGACCACTTCAACTATATCAGTTGGAATACTCTACAACTTGTTCTCTTCTACATTTTCAATGTGAATCACTGAATAGAGATGAACAACACATAATTTTTGATTCACTCATTTACACTGTCATTCGCATACGTTTATTTTATGCATGAATAATTGAATATGAAAATGTCTACTTTTAGTTCTCTTTTTTTTTTCTAAGTGAAATACATTAAAACAGGGATCGTTTGACATTATGTCATTCAAACATTATGGATTTCACCTATAACTAAAATGGAAATCATAACGCTGATAGAAAGCATATAACATTGGCACTTGGCAATTGGATTTGTCATGCCTTATGTTAATGCCACGTGCAAGAGATCCTATTTGATTGAATTATATATTTTTGTTGTTATTTAATTTAATTATGGCCGATAAATGAATGATGAAATTTCTGATATGGATTCGTTGATGGGGAAAAAGAGACTTTTTCAACGTTTATTCGTTCCTGTTGAATGATGTGAATTAATTTAATATCAGTACATTTTCATTCTTTAAAAGGTAATTTAATTAGAAATTATTTATTGTTATATGCAGTACAGTCGCTTGTTTTAAGGGTGATAATGGTCATTCAACGATTACTTTTTTAACGTTTATTCGATTCCATATTTATTTTAAATGAAATTTACCAATTCTCTTTAAGTTAATAGTCCGGGATTTTTAAGGTTCAATTGCCAGTAAATCACTATTAAATTATTTCCATTTAAAACGATGAACGATCTCTTATTACAATACAATCACCTTCCAGTTGAATGAGATTATTTGTTCGTACGTGCATCACACCCTCGTTTCAATAGACCACAAGAGAGGAACACTTTTTTTTAACCAAAGTTCTTTTACAAGGGATTTCCTTAACGTTTTTACGTTATTTTTCCACTCGTAATAATATTTTTCTTTATATTTCATTAAAGTACCTTCTGGTAACGACGATGAATTACTTGATAAGTACCTTGTGGCATGTGTATGTTTGCGTTTTTTTTTTACAAAACATGATAAAGTAAATCGTAAAAGTTTCTCTACCATCTCTCTCACCTTATCTGTTGTGATGCAGTTTTAACGAAGTGATTTTCAACGGCTAACAATCGAGATGAATTTTTTTTTTAAAAGAACAAACTCTACAGGAAGCAAACGTGTGTATCAATACCGTGCCATCTTCAAGTTTAGTGGACAGTAGAAGTTTTATGTGTACAATGATGTTTTTTTTTCGCCATTGCAGACGTTGGTTAACAGTCGCAAGATAAAAAGGCATAAATGGACAGTTGGCTGCCAGTGAGGTAATTCAAGTGAGAGTTTAGGGGGATGGCTAGAAAACTGATTCTATATTATAAGTGATATGGTTTAAAAGCCATACATCTTAAATGTTTCATTTTCTCAAAACGATTTATGTTTTTCTACTTTTCCTCAATTTTCTTTATCTGTCGTGTGTGTGTGTGTATTTTCATTTGGTTTTGTCCATTTACGCCACACACTCATATGGTTTGGTTATTCTGTTCACATCAGAATGTGAACGACAAGGTAAATCGTTGAGGATGGAAAATAAACTTTACCATGTATCAAGTGTGGTACAAATAATTTGAAACGAAAGTGGTATGAGTTGGAAAGAAAATTAGCTTTTTGCTGGTAAAAGTGACCAATCTTAAATGGGGATATTACCTTATACCGTAACGGTGGAAATAACAACTAAAGGGATGATGGAACCAACAAAAAACAACATACTTAAAGTCTTTAAGATGTCGAATATCAAGACCTTTTGGTATGTCCAATTTACCGTTCCCATAAATATTTCAATTTGATTGTATATTAAACTTATGCGATATTCTTTAATAGAAGAAGAAAAAAGAATATAATTCACATTACAGTGTAGAAACGAAAGAGAATAAATGATATCAGATTAACCTACGGTGACCTGAGTGATTTATATGTGAAATTAAGTTGGTAAAAATAAGTGTTTTTCTTTTACTTGAATTTGATTCCAAATGATTGACTGTCTTCGTATAAGAATACCCTATTAAGTTGAATAAAATGAACTTTTGACCGTGAATTAAGTCTAACTTTAATACCGTTTAAATCACAATTGGCTGTTTAAGGGAATCTATTTTGAAAGTAACGCATAGACGAATATAACGAATAGAAAGAAAAAAAAGAATTTAATTATCAATTAAGAAGGTATTGGTATCTGCATAAGACGGTTACGTTGGATATGGAATGAATTTTCAGTCGACGTAAGAATGGTAAATGATTGCATATCTTACAGTGATGGACAATGAGAAATGTGGCGGAAAATTGATGAAATTACGTTCCTAGAATATGAGAGTTATAGCAAAATTTCTTTTCTTTTTTTTTTGTTATTCTCTACCTCACGCGACAGGAAGATAAAGTAATGGACCATAGAATCCACGACAATATTTGAACATTGTAGAGTATTTGGCCCCCCCATATAAAATGCGGTAAAATTTCGAACAAATATGTAATCTACAATTGGTAACAATGAAATGCTTGGGAAAAATTGATATCGAAAGTAGTAAATGTTTGGTCTCTTTTTTTACCATCACTTTTCTATGGAATAAAGTATAAAGAGTAACAATAAAATATGGTTTGGTTTTAGAAATGTTTTTAGTGGTGAATCGCCTACATCAATTTAGCTTCCAAAAAGATGAAAAAAACTAGGAATACTCTAAATCTCATCCTCCTCAGGATTTCTGACTACATCAAATCGGCATTTTTCACCAAGCAATAGAGAATAAAAATTGCAAATGTAACTCTCTTAATAGAATGAATATGTGTGTGCACAAACGGTTAGAAAATTGTTAAATGTAATTTTCCAGTTGGACCGTTTCAGTGGACATGTTATACACGGCTGACAAGGACACATTGAGGGAAAAGTCACAACGGGAAAAAATTAACCTGTGCCTGAATGTCTTCTTTTTTTTTCTTTCGTTTTTTCACAATTTTCTTTTTGTTAGTGAAAAGATGACAATTTTTCCTGGACTTTAGATGAGTGGTTTTCCATCTTTTTCATGATTGTTACGTTTCTTTCTATTTATTTATTTTTTTTCCTTGACTTGGTCGTGAGGTGAATTCTTTATTGTGTTATAATTTACTTCAATATTTTTTCTGTCGCTTAACCAACAAATCATAGGGAAAAAGAAATTGTTAAAAAAAAAACAAAATAATCGCAAAAGAAGAAATTTTTGCGGTTTATGGAATGTAAAGATAAATTTCATGTTTAGATAATGTTGAAGTATTTATGTTCATATTGTGATGGACTTTTACCAAACACCGTAGACGAGTTCACTGTTATTAGAAATGGTTTGGTCAGCAACATCTTGGACCATAATGTTTCACGTATGACATGTTGCCTAATAGTCAACTCATGGCCCGCGGTCGTCTTGAGTCCAGGGAAATCCAACTTCATTGGATTGAATGGGTCCATTGAGAGAGAGGTGGTTGAACGAATAAATACCAAAGAAATAAAATCATATCATCATCATCATCATCATCTTTATCGTCGTCATGGCTTGTATTTGGATGTATTTCCATTTCTTTTCTTCTACATATGATAGACGATAGACTATTAACGTATACAATAATGGAAAATTTTTCTTTTGGCCCACTAAACGAGGCGAAAACTTGCAGACACACTTTACAGTTTACGGACATCAATTTTGATAAAAAAAACAACAACAATCGAGACTCACACACGAATTTTCCTCATCCCCATCAGATACAATAACAACAACGAATAGAAAAATATTCTAGGAAAGATGAAACGTTGAAATGAAAAAAAAAAAAATGGTCAAACAAACACAATTGACTTGAATTTTCCGGTCGTAAATTACGCAGAATGAATAAAAATTTGTCAAAATGTCATGTTTAATCACCCGTAAAGTTCTTCAGTTTCGAGTAAAACTGTTAGATTCAAGACTTTCTGATGAAGGTTTTTCATTTCTTTATGAAGGTTTCATTTAGAAGGTGGCCCACGAAGGAGGTGAAACATTATTTGTCTTTGCACACGAATTCCATAACAAAAATGGGAGAAATAAAGTCAATATGGAAATCATTAATGTTAAACACATTTACTTAAATGTCATGTTGATGGGCATTATACGTTCATTACAGTCATACTCTCTCACTCTTTATATTCCATTTGAGGGACGTGTTATGCAATTTATATTGTTAAGAACTACTACTGCTTACATTAACTATCCAAAAATTCTAATTACAATCGATTTTTGTGCTTTTAAACACATCCCAATCATTTAAATCATTCCAATTCAATAATAAAGGTTTCATTTAAAAATTTAGAACTTAACTCAACATACCCGTGAATGAGTTAATGAAAAAATTCATTTGACAAACATAAAATTATTATCCAAAAAATTATTATGTTTGTGATTCATTAATTACGTTACTTTTGGTAGAACAAAGTGTTTCTTTAATACAATTTATTAATGGCATGTTTTTGGAACCTTAAATTTAGTATGTGTTCCAGTTATTAATTGAAACTGATGATTTCATCGAATAGGAAAACCCATACCGTATGGTTAGTTATGGACTTGATTGTTATTCTTCATCAAATAAAAAACAAAAAATCATCATCTTTCTACAGTCATAGCACTTGAAAATTAAAATGTAATGAAGTGTATTATTCCAATATGAAATGTGTCGTGTTATTTCAATTCTTTTTTTTTTTTTTTTAATTTCAAATATCCAATCTAAAGTATACCACATCTCATTAACGGCTATTTATCATTACGATTTTGTTCATTTTGAAATTAAAACCTCCACAGAATAAATAATGTTTCATATTCAAGCAGTAAATGGATGAGAAATTGTTTTTTATACAAATTTTATGTGTCAAAGAATGTTTTCTTTATGTACTCATATTAAAATTGGCGTTTTTTTCCTTCACTCTGTTCTGTTATGAACATTTTATGGGGCATTGGTCCCCCTCCTGCAATATTGAATGTTTATTAGTTGTCATATTATTCAATTACAATTTAGTTAGTGATACAATTTCACATTTCTAGTATATCTTTCACTCAAATATAATTTTTCTTTGTTTTTGTTTAGATATTTAAATTGATTTTGTTCCACTTGGCAATGGGTAGAGTTCATAGAACTTCACATGGATGGGTTACACATTTAGTTTAAATGATATTAAATGAATTCTAGAGGTGATTGCTTCAGTTTTATTTCCCATCAGAATCCAATGGTGCAGCTGAAACGCATATGGATCATCAAATACCATTTACATTGAAATTAGACTGTTCTTTATTCATCTCAAATGATAGTGAATAAACTATTCAACAATGCTTAATGGCCCATTTAGAAAACTTTAATAATCATTAGTCGCATTTACTTAAACATTTTTGTTTGATTAACGGAATTTCAATAAAAAAGTCTCCCCCTCACCATTAGATATAATCTGCCCTTATTTCGGTCCATATTCAATTTTATATTTTAATATATTTCAATTTGGTTCTTTGTGTATGTTAAAATAAATTGCAATGATGCGAAGGTATTTTTATGGTTCCTCGTTTATTTGCATGGTCTTTTCATATAATTTTTTGTGCGCTATTTAGGAATCCACATTATTAATTTACATATACTCATATAATCGTCTTATGGAAGGTATCCATCTCATTTAACCATCATCATTCAATGGATAAAGAATGCCCTCAACGAGGAATATGTGGGAAAAATATTGTTTTCTTGTTTTTTTTTCTTTTTATTATGAATCATAACTGCAAATATAATCAAATGGAAAAAAAATGGAAGAATTTTCCATCATCGTTTTCATAAAACTTCTACGAGTATTGTGGTAGTAACCAGAGGGTATAATATACCAACCATTTTCATGGACGATGGACCAAAGAAAGCAAAATTGAATCTAAATAGAATATACTCAGGATACTTTACTGTGCAGAAAGTTGGAATAGTTTTTCTTTTCTTTTTTTTATTAAAAAATTACATGAATCTTTCATCGTTATTTGGTTTCACTTGGTTGAATTTGCAATAGGACCGTGTTTATTCTTCATCATGTTAAAAATGGAATAACAGAGACTGATGTCTACACAGACACCTGAATCATGGTAAAAGGAAGAATTCTCAAGTTCCGTTATATTTCCTTCATTTTTTTATATTGAAAAAACATCCTGCAGCATAATTTCCTTCAGTCAGTTTTAATTAAACAACAAAGTGAAAGTGTTATTCCTTGGAAATTTTTCTCATGGCAAATAAGTGTTACATGGAAGGTATACACACTCCCTTCATGCATTTTCTGCGGGCATTCATCATGATTGAGAATTTAAAAAATCATGATGGCTCCGTTGAAATGTTATGGTTTTTGTTTAAACGAAATGATGCTTGTTAAATAGCAATATCATGAGGTATAATGTTCAATATCAAAACACTCGGTTTCATTCGTATTTTTAATAAATGATCAGTTTTAATAAGAGAAAATAAAAAAGAATTTAAATGAGAATATATGAGAAGCGGTTTATGTCTATTGATGATTGTTAATATTAAAAATAAAAAACCCCCATGAAACGATGGACAAAGAATCGATTGTATTCCAAAAAATACAAATGAAGAGATCTAAAGTATCTTTAGGTATTAGGTAATATAACACTGATGATTGTATACAATAATGGATTGATTCAGTTCAATCTGTTTGCTCTATATGATGAGACTTGAACCATATGAAGATTTAATGATCACCTCTTAAAAGATTAACCATAAACAACACAGTTAACGTTTTGTACAAAATATCAATATTATAACGTTTTTATATCTTTCATTAACGTAGTTTCCTGTTTAAAACAAATAACGAATCATTAGCATCTTGGTAAATTAAGTATTTTTGCTCTTGAATAAACCAAGACTGTACTTCAAATATTCCAATCAAAATAACAAGAATTATGAATTAAATAAACGAGATTAGAAGACGGTAAATTTCTTTGGCTCCATCTTAATGTTAATCTCATTGCAGTTATTGGCTATAATTTAAGACAATCCATTTGATTGTTTATAAATTCGTTAAGAATTTAATTCCACTTGAATGAAGAAATTAAACGAATTTTATTCATTTTAAAAATTTTTCTAATTAAGAAAAATTATTCTTCACATATGAATGAGTGAGTGATTGTACATACAATGTGTCGGTATCAACAGGTTCCAAAAGTTAAAATTCATTTAGTAATAATCAAATTTATATGCACAACAGGTATCCACCCGAATAAAGTGCCGGTAAACACGAAGTAATTGGTTGTATTGAAAACCTATCACGTGTTGGGGTGGAGCTGTTTTTACTATTATATCACCTTTTATCAGTTATGTACCATATAATATAAAAACCAACAGGTGCGCAAAACCCACCTTACCATGACAGAAATATAACGTGTTGTGTAGCACATAAAATTCCAACGTGAAAAACATTTCATTCATTCATATTTTATGGGGGGAATACCACACACAACGAACGTATAACACAAACAAGGGGGGAATACATTGAGTAGATCCACGTGGAAACCGGTGTTTTACCCGTATAAAATTGTTCATTTTATGAAACCGTTGGGGTTATTCAGTTATTCCCATGCAATGATGCGTTACAATTGTGTGTCATACCATTTATATGAAGCACACGTTTTTCCATTCACAATTGACAATTCAAAATGATATTTTTATTTTCAATAATCAATGTTAATAAATCATCAAATTACTACGCTAAGTTTTTTATTTTGTTAAGACCAGAAATCAGTCATTAAGGTACTGAACAGAAGAGTTTGAATTTTTATTTTTCTATTACGGAAATCCTGACACAAATGCACTAAAATCAAAAATGTTGAATCGTTTGCCAGTTCAAGTGATAGAGGGATGAGTATACGACCATTCAATGAATAAAACCCCTCCGTTATTTTTTGCCAAAAAATTGTGCCTCGTGCCATAGACATAAATACTATTGTGATTAAATTTGGTGAGGTACATTACCATCATGATACCATGAAATATTCAATATGAATTGCCTTGATCAAATTAATAGTTTTATATACCCAAATAAATAGATAATAGAAAATTTATTCATTCAGAGTGTTATTTGTATGTGAATTATGAAACTTTTATATGATTCAATGAAGGTGCATAATTGATTTTTATATTCCAAATTGAATATACCATTTCGTTATGGTACATGGATTAAAGATAAATTATTATCCATAAATGAAATGTTTTGTATTACCCAAAAACTAGGTACATATGACGATGTGAAAATAGAAAAAAAAGAATCGAAAAACTTACTTGGTCCATTCAACCGTATGTCCTGGATGAATTTCCTGTACGGATATCCTATGCCGAAGTTTCGTACCAGAAGGAAATTATATTCATCTTTTACGAAGAAAAAAAAATTGTAAATCAATTTGTTATCATGTCAATCGAGTCATCGGGTCCATTAAGATGTACAAATGCTGAGCTGTGATTTCTGTAATAGGGGGCTGAATTGGCCAACATTCAACTAAACGACTAACATTTAGTTAAATATTAGTTACCTCATGTAGACCGAGTACCACCTGAAATTGAGAAAGAAACAAAGAGTATTCATCCATAATGAAATTAAACATATGCTGTACCATCAAATCAGTTGATATTCATCATTTGAGTGTCATTAATAAAAGCGTAACTAAAGATCTTTCGTAATTAAATTCCATTATGTGAATAATCTAGTTACTAAATTGTACCAGAAATGTATACAATTGGAGTTATATCATTCCATATGTTTCCAATTAATATTAGTGAGTTTATTTTTTGGGAACTTAATCCACAAATTGAATTAAAAATCATCTCAAGAAAAATAAAAAATAAAAAAATTAAACACAACATTTCAAAACTTTTCATTTTTGTTGGACAATGTCTTAGGAAAATAACGCGTTTATTTCCCATCGAATATAATTGTAAGAAAACTGAAATAATTCTAATACTTTTTTTTGGTTCTTATTATTTTTATGGGATTTCTTCATATTATTTAACAGAAAATGTTGATATACAATTTAGTTAAAACCATACGGTTCTGGTTTTCCCAATCAGTATGATGTGGGGGGGACGGTTCATCTCGTTACACATCCATCAAGTGTAACCAATATGCGCATCATTTCTAATTTAAATGATATTAAAATATGTAATAAAATATTACCATAAAGAAAAACGCACCTATCACTAGTCCATTGGATGAAGTCATATTGAATTATATTGGATCATTCATCTTATGCCATTGTGAAAGAATTATTTCTGAAGTACTTTAGATGGTTTGTTCTTCTTATTTCAAAGAATCTCTGATTTGAGAAATTAAATTTTTGTTAGTTTTTATTCGTTTCCCTTAATTATGTAACGAATAATTTCAATAACGATTTTTTTTTTGAAGTAATTATCACTAGTTTATTTGATTATGTGTAGACTATTAAATATGAGTTTTAGAGTCATTAAACATTGATGTGGGTGAAGCCTTTATTTTTTTATATTTCTCATTTGGTTCCCTTCAATTTTAAACTAAACACTCGAAAATGTTGGATAGAATTTTAGCTGAACCAGCAAATCTAATAGTATCAATCATACCAATAGAATGTTATTCTATCAACATGCCCAAGAAGTTAAACTATGATTTTCTTTATATGATATTGTGTTTTTATTACCCATAGAAAAGAAATCGTTTATAGTAAGGGTTATGGATTTCATTACGGTACTCAATCGTCACACTTGGAATTTTTTATAAAAATCCATATGTCAATTCACATGATAAGACGGTACTCACATCATTTTAGTCATTCAGCAGAACACACTTTACGTAAAGCAATTCGTATAGTTTACAGAATATTTTTCTTTTATTTTCCATTTGAAATCTATTCAAATGACATCAGAAACCATCAATTGTAATAAGAAAAATCTATAGTTTTATGAGATTTCTTATCAATGTTACAGTTTCTATAGACATTTTTATTTTGAAATCTTGCATTTTTCTTTAGTTTTTATCTTTAAATGTGAATCATTCGTGTAATATTTGGGAAAAATTTAAATTTTTATTCTTATAATTTGCAAATAAGAAGGAAAACAGTTCATAGCCATGCATAAGAAACGAAAAATAGTCAATTTAATAAATCATTTCAATCTCATCTAATTACAACGATAGGAGGCAAATGGAAGAGAATTTTTCTACACTGTTTTTTTTCCAATTTAAATTTCAGACTTATTGTAGAGTAACACCCTTAAAAGGTTAAATATGCAATGTCAAAACCAGATTAAGAATCTTATTAAACAAATCCAGTGGCACTTATACAGTTCAACCTCTTCTAGCCACCTAAGAATAAAAAAAAAAGAAACAGCCATCAAATGGCGTACATAAATTAATATCACTAATTTATATCAGAAAAATAAAAAGTTAAAAAAACGTAAAGAATTCACAAAAGAATAAACGAAATTTTCTTCAATTTTTCTTCTCAAATGCCATAGCCGTAAATGAAAAATAAGGTGAATCAGTGTGCAGCATTACACTTTAACAACGAAACATTATTACAAATTATGTATACGATGAGGGATTTTCACCCAATGCCATTCCGCTATGCCATTGATCTAACACAACAGGAATGGAAAAAAAGTAACAGCCAAATGGAAATTCACCGTTTTTTTTTTTCACTCTCTCACTTTTAAATAATTGTTCGTCATTAAAAAATGGAATTTTGAATTCTTTTTTTTTTTGCCCTTAACATTGGCTTTCGTCATGGGGATCATGTGGCAAAGTTAACAGAAAAAATTAGATTTTTTCCGTTGTTACGTTATACGAATTCTCCCATGGTTGATCTAAAGGAAAATGAGAAAAATCTAGCAATTAATTTTCAACTCCTTTTGGCCGGTTTACTCGCTAGGACAGGAGTCAGTCATCAGAGATGCCGTCAAAAAAAAGTAACAATCGCGTAAAAACAACAACAACATCTCTGAGTATTTGTTTTAACTAACGTGCCAAATATAATTAACTTTAATTGCATTCTTACCAACGTGAAAAACCAATTTAACTCTTCTGTTTTCCAATGGTAACGGTGGGGTTGATTTTTACCCTCCAAAATATAAAGAAATGAATGAAAAAAAAAATGGAACAACATAAAAATTAAACGCCAATGAAATCAATTGTTAATTTGGCACACGTTTTTTTTTTCCATTCGGTAAACGGTCAATTGTTAAATGAATGGTTTTTGGTTAAAAATACGAAGAACAACGTATTTGTGGTATACACAGTTGAACAATGAAGAATTTTCCTCCAATGGATACCGGTTAACAAATCGTATCAATCATTCTAATGACGTCAATTTAGTCTTTTCCATAACAATTTTAACTCCCCCGGAACGGAAAAAAATCATGATTGTTGTAACTCAAGGATGAATCATATTAGCGAGAATATTTGGCCATTAAGATCATTGGTGAATGGGGTCGAAAAAAAATTGGTTGGTTTCTTTTGGCTCGTTACTCATGTAATGACCCACAATCGAAATACACAAAATGTGATTTCCTTTACTAAAATATTACCTCTTGAGTATGATACAAATGTTTATGTATTTGATAAGTAAATGTGTGATCCATTATGCTTAACATATTCTAATAAATTCGAATTGCTAATATTTTAGCCCAACAAAAAATTGCTGACCATTTACAGATACGATAATATGGTAAATGATTAAAATATGTTTTTATTCGCTGGTCATTTTAGTTAATTGATTTTATGTATAATTATTAGTGTCAGCACTCCCCATATTTGATAATTAAATGTAATTTATTATAATTTCTAACTGATTTTCTATGTAAATCGTTTATTTGTCCTTTAACGAGGACAATATTGAATTAATTGAAGCGTTCATGAATTAATTGATTCAAATAGGAAATCCGATTGGGGAGAAATAAGGTGTGAAATTATTTTCGGTAGTCAAATTAGGCAACATTTTGTCGCCATTCAGTATAAGATTTTCATAATAAAAAAGAAAACAAAATTCGTTTTCTGTGATTTAATGAAAATTGTAAACAATTGACGATAATTAACGAAATAATTTTCAAAGTTATTGTTTGGTTTAACTCCTTCGGATTAAATTGCATTATAATAAGATTTTCTTACCGTCACTCAATGATTCTTAAATGTAACACAACGGTTGATTATTATTATTATTCGAAAGCACACTTCATATTGTGTATAATCCAAATTAATAATATTTATATTATTGCCATTCAATGGTTAGCAAGTAAAGAATAAAGAAAAAAGAGCGAAACTTTTTCTTCGTACGTTCATAGAATTACTGATAAAATGCCTATAAGTTCTTCCCATTTCTTAAAGGAAAAAAAAAAGAAGGAAATAATTTGTTATTACATTTACAGCGCATTCAATTAGCACTCGTTCATAATCATAAAGAAAAATATATTTTCAATAATTAGGTGAGGATAATACCATTAAACGTGTGCAATCTAAGATCAACTTTTCTCTTTGAAAGAAACAATTTTTTCGTTAAGTCTAGTTGAGAACAGAAACAAATATAAATCACAGCATCCCAGTAAGGGTCTTCTTGCATCAATTCACTTAATAAATTACTTGAGGTATAATTAAAATTCCTTGTGTGTGACGTGATTGAATGTTTATTTATATTTGTCGTTAATGAGAAATCCAATGAAGTGTTTATTTCTCTCTCTCTCACTTACAATTTCCCCCTTCCCAATAAAACCAAAAAATTCAATTGAAGAATATAAACATAACCGAATAAGACACTTCAGAATTCAAAAAAAAAAAGAAAAAAGAAAAACAACTAAAAACCTAATAAATTACAATTCAATTTTTCTATGGATTCTTCTGCGGTGTGTGAAAATGAGTCCAGTTACACATTCAGTTTATTGCATACACTTTTCCACAGTCTCTCTTATATCTCTTAAAGTGTGTTAATCAAATGAATCCCTTCAAACTTTCTTTTTTTTTTTGGAAATCAATTCGGATTATTTGAATCATTGATAGGAAGAAAACAGAAAAATAGAAAAAAATTGAACGATCATCACCCTCTATTGTTAATGGTGTAATTAAATTATGATATTTTTTCTCTTATTGGAAACCCTTGATATCGTGATACAGTTTTTTCTTTCTGTTTTTAAATATAAAAAAAAAAGAGTCTCTCTATATTGTAATCTAATTATGTGATGGGTTATTTTAGCAATTCACGATTGTATAAGCCATTAAAAAAATTCACTAACACTTTTTTCCATTCTTTTCTTTCTGCTGTTTATTCTTTTAGTCACATTTCTATTGGTTTATGCTGCTTTAAATTCACCACTCGATACTCTATTTTACTAATTGTAAAGGATTGTCTTTTAACCATATAAAACATGCCGCCAAAATTGAGAAAAATAATAACAAAAAAAAAAAAAGAAAATTTCTTTTTGTCTTATTGTTTACCATCGTGTGTACCAAATAGAAAAAAAAAAGAATTGTGAAGATAAACTTTTCACTTGTTTTCAATTTTTTTTTTGTGTGAATTTTTTACGCCTTGGACAATTGTTTGTAGCCCAAACGAATTGCTATAGCAAGTAAAAAAAAAAGTGTAGAAGGGAAGTAAAATGTGTGAGTAAAAGGAGATGGGCCAGAGCAAAGAGGAAAGCAAAAGAAAAAAAGAAAACCCCTAATTCCTTTTCATCAAAAACATTCACATTTCTCGTGTAATTGAGGCGCCACTTTGGTGGCTGAATATTGGACACAATGTGAATTACAATTGGATGTAAAAGTATCTTCACTTTCATTTTATCAAATGGCCAAAGAAAAAAAAAAAAATTGTATTTTCATTCTATTGTTATACGTTTCTTGTATTGTTAAAAGAATCAGTTAGAATTATATGAATTTTTCTTTCTATTTTCTACAATTTTTTTCTTTCGTTGGTTGGTTGTATTTCTTATACGTTTGTCCATAATTTTCATGATGATATAAATGGGATAAAATTTAATGTGGGACTACTCATTCTTTCATTCAATACGGTAGAAAATAAAGATGAAAATCTATCGAAACAACCGTGTTATTTCATTACAAAAAAACTGAATACAACAGAAAATAAAAATCTAAAAGACAAATAGTAAGGAAACAAAAAAACAACGACCGAACATAATATTCGTTACACAGAAGAAAATGTACAAAAGGATGTAACATTCTATAACCACATAATATTGGCAAGTAGCTAAAGAATTCGGCATATTTTTACCATAATTCCAAGTGTCCGGAGACAATCCGGAGGTTCTATTGCCTCCACCATAGTTTTTACTTGTCGTTACAGAAAAATTGGGCATGTGAAAAACAAGAACTCTTTTTCTCTGGGTTATTTTCCATCATCAGTATGTCCAATGTGCCGTAACAACTCACTTTGCTTAACGAGGTTCAATTGTAGGACACCATCATATACATTGAATTTCATCAAAAACTTTATATTATTCGTTTTTCTTTATTTGTACAGCAAAAAAAAAATAAATGTGCTTAGTTCTATTGCGAATCATTTTATATGAAAATGGGAAAGTGAAATAAATAGAATAAATTTAATTCTGCACGAGAACCGGAAAATCCTCCGTATGGATTCTACAGAAGACTCGATTCAAAGAGGATGAGTCCAATATTATACCAGATTGCATATAGATGAAATTATACTATGAATTTTTATTATATCGTATCATATTGAAGTGAAAAATTGTATAGAATCGCGAAACTGTCACACAGATTGAATATGAATTTTCTGCAAAAGAGACTGAGTAAGAAAAGACCATCGATAAACGGAAAAAAAAATAGAAAACTCAACGGTTTTACACTAAAATCCATGAGAATATATAATTCTTAGTGTTAACACAAGTAATAGAAGGAAATATATATTCTCTTATGGTATGATATCGAAGGACACAAAAAAGGGGAGAACGTGTCGGTGAATTTTTATGTGAAAATTATCCAAAGTATTTCCTGACACAAATCCAATATATATTCGATGTATGCATACATTTAGTGTATTTTCACTATTATTATGTTTCGCTTTCTCGTTTCACATCAAATTCAACTTGTTCAATTTGTACGAGGATATTAAAAGATCTATACCGAATTGAAGGATATCATGTTGCCAAACTCATCCCCTCTCCCGTCCGGATAATATAAAACAATGTCATCTTAATTCATTGTTGGTTGACTCAAAAAGAATTTAATGTATTATAAAATTTGTTTGCAATAATTTTATGTGATTACCTTACCACCCCTTAAGGTAAGATGGTATGGGTGACAGAGATCAACAGACATTAAGTCGAAACAAAGAAAGTCCACAAAATTGGTATTGAACAGAAGATTTTCCAAAACTGATTTATTTATAGTAAAACGGTAATATTTTATCATATTTGGTCGCAATATAATGGCGTCATATCGAATTTAAATGAATTCATTTATTCTCACATACCTTTTTGGTAATAGCAACACACAATAACGTATAACAAATTCATACCATTGGAATAAAATGTTTGATATTAATCCTCCATTAATTGAGTGGTGTGAACACAATATGAGCACATACACTCTTATGCAAATATGGTACTTAGTGTTTGAATAAAAAGGTATTAATTATAACAGCTTAAAACTGGATGGTATTTAACAATGTCAGATTATAATAAATGAATAGAACAAAAAAGTAAATAAAAATTCCAAATGAATAAAAATCGTTGAATTGTGATTTTCTTTTCTTTTTTTTTTTTTATTTTAATTCTTGTTCATATTGAATTTAATCCATGATTTTGGCTGAGGTAATCTATTTTCATTTTACTTTGTTTGGCTTTGTCTGACCCAGAAATTCACGCGTTTCCATATAATTAATAAAGGATTTAATAAAGGAAAAAAGTGCCAACAATGTGATATGAATCACTTACCTGTTTACTATTGGGACAACAACAATGAATTCATCAGTTTGAATTCAAATAAAATTGAAATTGAAGAAATCAGTGATGTAATGAATTTTCATTAGAGTTCTTAAGAGATGAACAAAGGCATTCGTTGAAAAATATCTCTTACGTTACAAGAATTGAATTCAATTTATCAAATTAAATGAACTCACACGAAATTACGATGTTGAAATCATGTATTCTGCTATACCCCAAATGAATTTATTTTAAATGAACAAAAAATTTGTTTTTGGGAATAATATGGTCCATGACTAATGAACTACTGGTCTTTTTAGAATTAAATAAAAATTAACGTTTATAATTCCATCCCAGAAACAAAAAAAATTAAAACAAAAAAACTCTTTTGGTCTTCAAAGAGGAATTATATGAGTTTTAATTCAAATCGATACGTGTTATTTAGTCTTAAATAATTTTTCAAATAAGAAAAACAACAAAAATGTGACTTAAGAAGTAATTTAAATCAAATGGATTTTAATGAATTTCACTTACACATAAAACACACACCGAAATTAAAATTGACTGCTATGTTGTTTTTCAACATAATACAATGTACAAAGTATATACTTAACATTTCGTGGAGATTTAACATAAAGAGATGAAAAATTCTGAAATATCATGAATCTCTTAGCATCCATTTGAATTTAAATAGGCAGTGCGTTGAGCCAACAATAACATTGAGTCTCCCATTTAACCAGTTTCACAGTTTTTCCATTATTATTAATACAAAATAGTCAAAAAACGAATGTGAGAAATTCTACCAGAATTAAACCTCATCTAATTTTTCTGGTATTGTGAGAAAATAACACTTGTTTCTTAAATACGACAGTTTACAATCCACTGCCATTACATACTAGTCAAGTTGATTTTAAATACAAAGAGTCGCGCCTTCTGTTAAATACATTTAATCATAATAATTTAAAAGTAAATCCGATCAATTAACGACTATAAGTCTTACACGGAATTCTAATCAGATTCAATGTATTCCCAAGTGTATTTTGACAGTTAAGACACCAAAGCCCATATTTGAATATTTATAAATGGCTTAATGAGTTTCACCATCGTAAAATGGTGAACGCGATAATAGTTTTATTATCTACCTGATAATGCTCCTCCTACACAAACAGGTAACAATGACGGTGAGAGAACAGGTTTCGTTCATATTGAACAGGTGAACGCTTCTATTCGTCTAGTTTATTCTAAACATAAAATTCAACAAAATGAAGTGTGGGTTGGTCTCATTGCTTGGTATAGAAATTCAACTAAAATACCGTTCAACACAAATGATTCTAATAAACATTAATCTAAACAACTATAAATTTATTACATTCCATTTAAGTTCACTATTGATTGGAATTTATGTAATTTACATAACAGTTTTTCATTTCAATGTTATTGTAGAAAGAAACAATCCACAAAGAAAATCAAGTGTCAAGAAAAGAAAAGAAATATGTGTGAATTTATTCAAAAAATGTGGTATGGTAAATCAAGAGATTTTCCAGTAACAAAGAATTTCGATTTATCGAATAAAGTAAAAGAGTAGTATACCAAATCAATATAATGTACCGTTCAAAAGTCGAGTAATCTATAAATGATGTTAAAGGCATTAAGACTAAACCACATAAAATGCCTTCATGTTTCCCAATTTAAAATCCATATAAGCAAACGATGCATATCTGTTACAATATGAAAGGTCTTGGGGTGTTCTTATTAGTTGAGAGTGCCATATGTTTAAATAAAATGAACTAAGAACTATACGGTAAAAATCCATCTAATAAGTTACGTATTTATCATTATAATAAAATTCAATGGTTCAATGCCAGTTATTTTGTGTATATAGAAACGATTATTCTTAAAAGTTCAATTGGATTTCCCATGAAATCAGACGAGTTTAATTCATTTGTTGCCCACGTGAAGATACAATTTTATGTTATCTAAGTGTGTGTGTACACTTAAGTTAAAATTAAAGCAAAATTCTCTTTGACTTTCAATAAACTATAGCGGTGGTATATTAACACACGTGTTTTAGCTATTTCATATTATGAATAAGACGTTACCTCTTCGCAGGATGCTGAAAGATGTCTAAGATGCAGGAGGTAGAATATACACAGATTGCACATGTAAAACGGTGTGCATATCTGATTTAAACAAAATGATGGGTATTTCTTTTATGCCTACGACAAAGACAAATGAATTCATTGGAAATTACTACGATGAACAAATTTAACTCAACACAACCAATTAAATGTGAAGAAACAAAAAACTAAATCTCAAATTTCTGACCCAAAAACCAGTCAATCTTTTATAGAGATTGATAGTCATCTAGGTAGGAGAGATTGGTAAATTCGTTGTAGGTAACCATTTAAATATTCATCTCTATTTTTAAGTGGAATCAACGAATTTTTTTTTATCTTCATGGTTGGTAAGATGAGAATTGTGTCACAGTTAAACTATAAATAACTGATTTAATTACCATTTTCTTATATGCATTTTGATTTAGATTTTAAAATTATTTGATAATAAAGTTATGGATATCAAATTCATATGATAAGAAATAATCAAAATGATGACCTCGTCTGGACCACATTATCTGTTATATTGGATCTCGTTGAATGCAAATCATTTCCAATGAATTAAATATGTTCTTAAGCCTTCTGGGAAATCATCAAAAATATGAATATACCAAAAACCGTTGAAAGTGGCTGGTTTATACCATCATACCTATGCCATTACTGATGCCATTCCTTATGGATATCTCTTAAGAGATTCCGACAATTCGAAAGGGTACAGCAGCAGTCAAATTTAAAGAAAAAAGGTTTATAACCAACATTTGGTCTTAATTGTTCATTGGTCTCATCTCTTTCTCATCCTGTGTCGGAGGTAAAACTGATGATCTCAATAAAATGATGTTTAATTTTCTTTTTTTGCTGTTTTAGGTGGCTCCGTATTTAAAAATTTCGCTTTATGTGAGAACATGGACACCTGTTTTCCATGTGCTCTCTTATAGTTTTTAACCCAAAAAACAAAGTAAAGAGTCAAAATAAAAATGTTGATTGGATGTCGCCTTATTTATGTGATTACCCATTGGGAAGCATACAACTCTTATAGTTGACACAAAGATTACAATATTTAATAGGTACCAGAGGTTCATTTTATATTTCCCCCGGTCTCTTTATGAAAAATTTAAACTCAGTTACTGATAAATAACAGACCATATCTCACTCAAGATGAAACATATTTCGAAATATTGTTAAAATGAATTTTATTTTCACATCAAAATAGTAACAAATTGTGTATTTGACTGAAATATTATAACTGAAGGCTGAATTCATCATTTATGCCTTAGTTGAATGTCGGCAAATACACAGAAACATAACCAACTGAGAAGGTTAACATAAACATGCTAGTCCGTATGTTTCTCTCATTATACATTAACAATTTTTATAGGTAAAATGGATTCATTAATGATCAACATATTTTGTTATAAACAAGGTCTTGGTTTAACACAAAAGCCAAATTAGAAGAAAAAAACTTATTGGCCTATTTCAAATGACATCATAACCGTTTTGTTAGATCATTTTGATATTTCTTATTCTTGTTTCCCTTCCTTTTATTCAATTGATGTTAATTAGTTGTACCAAACAAAAATATCATCACAATTAACAAATAATAATAAATAGACATAAAAACGCAATTTTATTTCTCTGTGTATAATAATAAACTTATGGAATTGAATTGATAAATCGAATAGTTAAGGGGGATAATATGGCAGATTTGGTGGACAGATGAATAACAACAAATTTAATGGAAAAGCAACATAATAAAATTCGTTCGTATTGGAATGATGACCACCGGTGGACCACATCACAACATCCACCAAAGTTAAATGTGATTTCTTTTATCCATATTGTATTTCCATCATATAAAAATCCCATCAACGTATATGAAAATTATTATTAATATTTTATTTGTACAATACATTTTGGTTCATCTATTGCTCTATTGTTGTACAATTGAGAAAAACCATTCGGTTGTCGGTTTACTTTTATTGAATGAAACATAAAAATTCCATACACTTAAATGTATTGTAAAGAAAATATGGTCAAAATGCAACTCTTTTTCTTCTTTATTCTTTTACATCCATTAAATGTCTATATTGGAAACAGATGATATGATAATAATACTTATACCCTTTTTCAGTTTTCGGTATATTTGTTAAGAAAAAAAAACACAGAGGAAACTTCATTTTATTTTCTTGGGGGTTAGGTGAATTGGAATCAAATTTCCAAATATTATTATTTCCATTACCCTTTTTATCCATGTGTCTTAAGAGAGATGGATTGAGAATACCGACGGTTAAAGATGGCCACAGCCGGTACAATATGATAAGGTATGGGATTTAAATGAAAACAACTAAAATGATTTTTTTATTTATTTTTTTTTTCTTATTTCAGGCAATTTGATGATTGCATACACTTGCAGGACTGATGGTTTTCGGTCAAGATGTTAACTACATCAGCCGGAACAAATCAAAGTTATGCATCCATATGGATTTTATAAAGTTTTGCTTCATAAGAAGTTTATTGCAGTTTACCAAAGAATAAAACTTTTCCAATAAAATTCATTCTGGTTATGATTAATATTAAAATTCAATTGATTCAGGTGAAATCTACTAGAAAATGATTGCGAAATGAATTTTAAATCAGACAATCGATGACCATAAATGTATTATGAATATTCCACATATAATTTCAGTATTCATGTTTCATGTGAATTTTCATTCTTTATCGAAAATTATCATAAAATATGCGACTATAAATTTTCAAATAATCGACAGATGTTACCGTCTGTGGTTTGTTTCTTTACATGGGGAGAGGTTGTAAGTGGACCACCTCAAATTACATTTGTGAATGGACACAAGATATGATTAAACTTCATACGATATATTGTGCATCATAAAAGAGAATAATATGAAAGAATTTTTCATCTCAACGATGATTTCAAATAACAACTGTCTTTTAATATGAAAGAAAAAAATAATAGAAGAAAATATTGACCATCATATTCCACAAAACGTTACCAACTTCATGTATCTCATATAAAAGTGTCTAAAAATCATCATTGGTACAAGTGCTATAACACGTTTACGAACCACTAAAGAGTCTCCCCCCTTCCATTAATCCTATAAAAAAGAGGAAAAAAACCGAACCAAATTTCATCCATAGAAAATTTCAGAGCGACACTAAAGTGAAATGGATGACGAAAAACCGCAATTTCCTCTGTCAATTTTTTTTTGTTGCTGTTGCTGTTTGTTATCCATAACCATAATATTTTTATTATCGCTTATATAGATAGGATTTTTAATATAAAACACCCCGGTGTTGTATATGCAGAAACGATGGTCACCTTAGGTCCTTTATCACCAAGTGTCATATGTCCACCACTAAAATTCGTTTAACTTTGGCTCGATATAAGTAAGTTTTAACCACAACAACTAGAAACTAGCAAAAGATGCGGGGACTTTTTAATATTTTTTTATAAGATTCATCTAAACGAAAGGAAATCTAATATTTCTCATTTTTATATTCGTTTTTTTGGCAAAAAGAAAAACTCTTAAAAAACAGTGAATTGTATGATTTTTCAGGTTGACCAAGAAAATGTAAAGGTTTCTTTCCCATTTTGATACCAAAAACATTGAGTTTTGATATGAATAAGATTTTTATAGTGCATCAACATACGGATATCTCATTCGTTATTCTTTATTTTTCTTTGACTTTAGATATATGACAAAAGTTTGTTATAGCCCAACCAAACGAAGAATGTATTCGTTACACAATGCCAATGTCTTGAATAAAACCGGGGGATGGACAGCATAAATAATAAGAAATATACACTGTAGTAATGTATTAGAAATATTTACATATAAAAATGATTTCACATATTGTTATGCTAAGAAGGAGGAAATACCTCAGGTTCAGTATTCTCTTTTGATTCTTTATATTCAAAGAAGTTGATGAAATTTGAAGACATGATGTCTTTTTTTAAAATGTTTTCCTTTAGCTCTATCAACAGTATAAATAATGGTGAGTTGAACCTCATTTCCCTTAAAACATTTTTTTTATTCTGACGACCGGATTCTTGATTTATGTTGATAACAAATACAAGAAAAAATCCTCCATAAGACCATCTTATAAATTTGTGAGTCCAGCCAAATGGTAAGGAATATTTTATTTTATTTTTTTAAATAAGGAAATCACCTTCATTCAAAAGTTATGAATTTTGAAATCGATCCTCAAACCCAAGGTGGAACTGGTAACTGAATTCTGGTCCAGTATAGTAATGTCCAGCCAAGAGGAAATGAATTATAATTCATAAAGATGAATAATGTACGAAAAATCGATATTATGTTTCAAAGAGTTTTATAAAATAAAAGAGATTCAAATTATAGTTCACTGATGCGATTCAATGAACCACAGATTAATTGTTATTTTCATTTGAGAAACCAACTGGATTTGGATAGAAGAATCACAAATGATATTTACCTATTAAAAAGGGCGAAATTTTGTGGAATTATCCCACAAAAAAATTGATAGCAAACGAGAATATTTTGATTTGGATCAGTCATACAATAGCAATTTAACATCGGATGCTGTTGATTGAAAATTAATCGTACCCAAAGGAAAAACAAGTTTCACACATTTTCCCATCATCAAGAGGCCGTCGACGATAAAGAGCAATTTTCAATGTGAATACATTTTTTTTCTATATAAACGTGTATGATTACCGTATGGTAAACATGAATGGGAAATTAAAAGCACACAAGTCCCATTGGATGTTACTCAAATCGAAGTGGGAAAAAAAGAAACAAAAATTTGGTGTAAATGGAAGCAATTAGGATCGAATAATAAAAAACCTAATTGATTCTTAACACCTCATCATTGTCGGTGGTACATTGAATGTATTCCTATAACAGATTTATAAAGCTTAACGTGCTGTAGGTAATTTATCATGCTCAGTCTTAAGACTATCCAATTCATCTCATTTCGATGGATTTCATCATTTTTATTTCTCTTCTTTTTTTAATAAATTATGATTATGAAAGTGAACATGAAAAGAAATTAACTAAATGGAAAATACTGAAGTTGTTGCTGTTCTCATCTAATTCGTTAGAAAGTGCGAGGGTGGAAGACAAAGATGATTGAAACGGATGGTGACCATTAATTTTTGTTATGTCGGTACGTTATGTATAGGTAAATCTCAATAGGAAAAAAAAAATTAAATTCAATAAAAGTAGTGAGATGATGGCAATCAATATTATCGTCTTTGAATATGTTTGTATATTGGCTTGACTATGGCCATTGACCAAATAAAAGTTTTTTTCACATCCAATTTCTCTGTGTATGCCGGTTAATTCTGATCGATGAGTAAGAAACACTTTTCATTTCTTTCTATGATGAGTCAAACGCATAAAATTGAATGGGAAAAACTTTCGTTTTAATATCTGAATGGTTTTCTTATAGTTCAAGATTTTCTTTCGAGTTTTTTTTTTTTGGCTAATCTCTATGCTGACAGCTGTATGTTTTGTCAGAGACGTAGGAAGAGGATGGCAACAAAGGATAATAATCTTTATGAACCACAACGGAATGCATATCATCTTTCAATACATTAACAGTAACTTCCCTGTTATCGAAGAATTTCTGAAATGTCTTTCATTCTTTTTGGTTCAACGAAGGTTACGGTAACCATCAATTTAATCATCATTGATTCCTGGACATTGTTACAGTTATGGAGTAATGCAAATCATTTGATTCATGGATTAATGTTAAGTGATTTTCATATATCATTTGTTAAGTGAATTATGCATTTAAACATTCAACCAATATGAACCCAAATGGGGTTGTTACTATGTACTCAATTCGATTGAATAGATTAAATGGAAACATATCGTCATAATCATAACTTCTTTGACAATTTTTATTTCCCATTTTTTTTTTCGTTGGTTACACATCATCATTGTTGTCGTCATATTTGGTGACATTTCTGTTATGGTGAATGAACATTGAGGCATCCCCCTTTTTTATATTTTGCTTAAATTGAATCACCGTATAAACCTGTCGCAAGTCAATTCGGTAGCCCAGGAATACAGAAATTGTTTGTGAGATGCTTAACATATCACTTGTTTAGAGGGGTTCCCATGTAGCAGAATAAAAATGTAAAGTAATATTTTAGTAAACAATGAAGCACTTATTTGATGAAGCATGATTTAATTTGGTTTTTTATTTTCAGCTCCTTGTATGGCTCCTGACATAAAAATTTTCCACAACATGAAGGAAGACAAGTGAATGTAGAAGGATTTATTATGAGTGAGGAACAAACCAACATAACAATGTTTAGTTACTGTTTACCGTTTATTTTTTCGGAAAAGTTCTTGTTGTTATTTTTCTGTTTTTTTTTTTCTTTTGATTTCTCAAAGTCATATTGAAACGTATTAGGGGAAGTATGAGGTATTACTAAAGTGGTTGAAAGAAATTACATTTTATCGTTCATACTAAATGCACCACATGACACAAGTGATAGTAGAAAAGTATTCAACAAAAATTATGAATAAGCGACACAATTCATTTTCTAACGCATCGAGGATGGGGTAATTGTTAACAGTTTTTATTATATTCTTTCACTATAATTTCATATTAACATTATCACATACATTTATCATGTATAACACCGTTCAGGAAAGTAGAATTTTTAGATTTTTCTTCATTTTTTTTTTTATTAAAATCCATAATGTGATATGTGTTCAACGTTGTAAATCTTTCCGCAACTTAAAATCCATTTAAGAACGGTATACCCATAATCATGAGAAAGTTTGTATTCTTTTAAAATACCAACGCCGGGATAAATGAATGATTTTAAGTGTGAGTAATGCATAAGATCTTCCTGTTACGGTGACAATTCGATGTGATACAAATTTCAACCCGAATGATTTTCTTGAAAAATTTCACATTGGAAAAATAAACGATTGTCATTCATTGCATTTGATTGCATAAGACAAAAAACAATTTTTATTCTTCACGAATGAAGGGAAAATCAAATTTCGTCAAGTGGTACTTGTAACAATGTCATTGACAGAGGAAATAAGTGAATAAATACCGTGGCAACATTAAACCGAAAAGAATCAAAAAAATCCCATTTGAAAATGATAAATTCCGGACTATGGAGGAAAAACCACAAAAAGAAAAATAAACGAGAGTACTTCACGGTGTAAGCAATCAAATTTGTACCAAATTTCTTCGTTTATTTTTTTCTCTTGTAGTTCACTTGATGATGGAACAACGAAATGAAAATAAAATAAAATACACAGAAAATTAAATCACAACCTTGTATGGGTATCCAAAATAAAATGAAAAAAAAAAATGGTAATTCACTTGCTTTTCATCTTAATAAACAAATAAATAAAAAACCACTTTTCCATTTAAAATGGAACTGTGTTAAGTAGAAAATAGATTGAAAGAGATGGAAATAATTTGAAAATTTTCTTTTTTTTTTAGCGCTAAAATTCATATCATCTTAACGGTATTATACTGAAACGTTTTTCACTAATTCGGTCTGTTATATTTGAAGGGATTTTGCATAGAATCACCGGCCGACAGCAACAACAAC
This sequence comes from Coboldia fuscipes, assembly GCA_001014335.1. Classification (NCBI taxonomy): domain Eukaryota; kingdom Metazoa; phylum Arthropoda; class Insecta; order Diptera; family Scatopsidae; genus Coboldia; species Coboldia fuscipes. Next base: position 39,814 of record JXOR01000025.1, read on the forward strand.
ACTCCGTTACTATAATTTTCATAGCGAATCCCACCGTAATGGTTTTTCTTTTTTTTTTATTTCAATGAATTGTCCCACATTTTTTTTTCTGTTTTGCTCACTTTTTTCCCACTATGTAGTATTGTTTATCAACCGAGGAAAATATAGAGGACATACTGATATTTCACAAGTACGCAATCATTGTGTTACATTTAATTTAGTCACTTCGTGCGGAAGTAATTTAAAGGACATGAAACCAACAGCTTTTATAGATTGAATAAGAAGAGAAAAAAAAAATAAAAATAAAACAGAAACAATTGCAAATGACTGAATAAAGAAGAGAGCCCACTTTAGGTGCGTATATGTTCTTTTCCTTAAGCATAAACCACGGGGTAGGAGGATTGTAAAGCTACGGTTAAGACGTTCAAGTGATAGACTTAGATGATTTTGGTTGTCTACCTTTCACATTTTACGAGGTTCGTTGACTGTTTCTTTTCGCTTGTCATCTCATCTCCCCATTACTGTGCATAATCTCTTTATAATGAAGTCTTTTGGGGTTGATTTATTAGACTAATTACATTAAACAACCGTTAAGTAACGAACAGAGTTCTTTTTCTTTAATTTTTACGTTTTATTCGTTACGTGAATAGAAATAAGAATCAGTATAACATAAGAATTACCTTCAAAAAAAAAAATTCTTTATTTTTTATATCCGCTAGCTTCAATTAATACCCATTAAATGTCGTCTTACTTTACTTCTGAATTTTTATCGGATTCGAATTCGTTTTTTTTCATTGTTTTTATTGTTTCACATTTAAAAATCGTATCCACTTTAGTATTAAGAATTGGAAAATTGTAGAAAAAAAATACATTGAAATGAAGAGAAGAAAAATTATACAGGAATAACATAAATGCTAAGTGCCTTTTACTAATAAAAGAAAAAAGTAAAAGAATAGTACAGTTCACTTTGGAGATTGACATGCTGTGAAAGTTCATCTTAGTGTTCCATTACGAGGGAGTCATTGTCAATGAAACCGTTAAAGTTTGAATTAAAATTGTTATTTAGCGTATTTAGATGTGAATTTATAAGAAAACACGCGTACATGACACGTTTTATCACTTCTCAATTCAGGCATAATTAATTGAGAATTAATGACAAATTAATTAAATTAAAATGATCTGGATAAAATGACAATGAGAACCGACAAAAAAACAAAAAAAATAATAATGAGGGATCTCCACCAATATAACAGAAAAGAAGTGCTTAATTTTATTGGTGGGGACATCACTTTTATTATTTTTTTTTGGCTGTAATTGATATGTTCGTTCACCATATTCAATGGCTGATCGATTTTATACTATGAATCCCAGTATCAAACGGGAGGTTGAAGGCAAAAGGTTGTCGTTTGGTGTGAAAATTATTGTTCATTCAATCGGATACCATTGAAATTCCGTATCGTCCCTAATTATACACTACATTGCACATAAACGTATACCCATTACATGTATTTAACATAAAATAATGTTGATACATTGACATTAGTACCCCCCCAACCGAATACCAAAGTTGCCAATTGAATTTTAACATCAAATAAAAATCACTTTTGGTATCGTTTACTAAAATATTCTTCTGTTTCGTACACATTTTTATCTGTTTGATTTCAATTTTGTTTTTGGTACAAAAATCAATGTATTATCCGCGTATCAATACCATTCCTCCTGGTTCTATAAAGGTGGGAAAATTCTTTTCAAATATATCGCGTATTGAATTTTAAATCACATCGATACAAAATAACAGAAAAAAAATAAAGAAAATTCAGTTGAAATCAAAATGTAAATGAATTTGAATTCAAATCGTTTTTGATTAAATTTGATAGTGTCACTAACAAAAGGAAAAAAAGATTCTCTCCTTTCTTTCTCATGTTAAAATTCATCTTCCATTTGTTGGAATGGTTTTATTGTCACTGGTATGCTCATTCGTTAAACCCAAAAAAATAAAAAAAAAAAGTCGAATCGATATCTCGGTTAGTACTTGGGGGATGACATGAAAATAAAAAGGTACAATTTTATGTTTCTTTATATTGGATTAAATTTATTGTTTATATCGCACAAGATATTGACATCAATTGAGACGGTGAATTTTCATTTTGTTTTCGAAAAAATCGCGTATTTTTCCATTGTAACATAATGTGACATATTAAACAAGAAGACGATCTTTTATACGAACAGAAAAATAAGGTATTTTATTTGATATGATGATGGTGAAAGAATAAAACTTTAAAACGTTGAATATTTTCAACATTATTATTTCACCCAAATTGAATTATGTTCAACTATGTAGCCATGGATGTAAGTTATACGGTGTGACACACGTTATTTCGTAACGGTAACGGAGAATAAAACACCATACAAGTGAAAGAATTTCGTAATCACAGTTTAACTGGAATTTAATTTGAATAAATAAATTTTATTTTCTGTTGATTTCACTGTTATTTGCCAATTTATTGGAATAAATAAAGAAAAGGAAAAACTCGTTATTGAATTTACCTTCAAAATGATTTTCTTGTTTTTCAAAATTGTAAAATTTTTATGTTCCATTTATTTAAAATATATGTAAATGCATGGATTTAGAATTAGTATTCGTTCTGATTTTATTCCATTTAAACGACAAACAAATTAGAGTCAGTTCTTATAAGGAATGCAATTTGAGAAATCAAAAATTGGCCAAATAAGATGTGAACTTTTGATGTTTTTTAACTTTTATATTATTTTGGTAAGGATCAAAAGGGTCGTGACTTTTCTTCAATTTCATTTTAGAATAAATCAAAAGAAATTTGTTTAAAGATAAAAGCAAAGATACACTCTCATTAGACATTAATCTCTTCAATCGAATTATAATGAATTAAACTGACGATCAATTTTTATTCTTTTTCACTTCACAACATATAACAATATCATTATTTCTTAAGTTAATAACAAAAATAAAAATATTCATGATGACGTTCATTTTTATTATGAAATTTTTCCATAATATTTGAGATGTTATTGATTCGTTACAATAAAAATAAATACGTAAATGATCGGTTTTTGTATAGTTATGAACACCGTAATGATCTAACCAACAAGGACACTCTGGTGTGGTCCAAATAGCCCAAAATAAAATTGTTTTTCTCAGTTAAACCAAAAAAAAAAAATGATTATGAGTTATTTGTGGTTTATAGCGCCTAGTACGCAGTAAAATCTCCAAGTACCCAATATAGAAATAATATTCCATTCATACATAAAAACCAACAACAAAATATTCGAAATTATATTGGTAAATTCATACATTTGACCCTAAATAAACATCATTAGCACCGTGTTATCGGTTACATAAGAGAATCATATAATTTTGTTTTTTCATTAAATTAAATTTCATGTTCATATTGAATTGTATCACAAAATCATTTTGTTATCATGTAAAATGAGTCAATGTCTGGCGTTAGAATTCATCAAGTGAAAATCTACTGAATTCAATATGAACTTTCTTTTGCCAAAGAAAACTTCTAAAACATTCACACTCTTTGACGATGTAAAAATCATAAAGAAGTGTAGAATGATATAAAATAATACAAAACATCATTGTCTTGTCCTACGTGGTAAAACACCAAAGTGAAAATTGTATAAAAGAAAATTTCGTGTTAAAGTAAAAATTTATTATCAACATAACCCACTTACTTATCCATCCATTCATATCATCATAATACCATTTATAGACGTATACATCATATAAGTGGTAAACTACTAAAAACCGAAACAAAAAAAGAATGAATTTTTATATTTTGCATAAAAACGTAAAATCATATGACGTGAATAAACATAATAATCAAAATACAGTTGGGCCCTTCTGACCTCTTTGTTATACTGACATGTGGGGGAGACACACAAAAAAAAATAAAATAGAAATCGTTTTAAATAAAATATTCATTCATGTAGAAAATAAACGGTTAGCATAAAGGTGATATGACAAAACAAATAAAATTATCACGTTATTGGATTTACCTTTTGGTAATTTAGATCAACATTATCTCATGCTTAACAATAATTTGATTATTTTATACAAAAAGAATATTAACATTTGGAAAAACGTTGGTTTGCATAAAATTTTCCGAAAATTTTTCATTTGTGGTTGATGGCCAAAATAACTGAACAAATCGAAATAATGTAAAAGGAACGAGACTAAAACATTGAGGACTCATAAAAGACGACCTCAGTGTGTGATAAAATGACACAAGAATGTTTTTTTTTTCTTCTTGTATTTTATTATTTCTGGCTGGGAATACGATTTTATATATTGATGGAATATTATACCCCCCAACGAAGTGTATCCTTCAGCATACTGAAGTGTTCTGTGTTCTCAGTGGGGTTTCACTCTTGTTATATACCTTGTATACCGTGTAATCATACTGTATATTACTCTTTGGGTAAACAGAGTTGAAGACTTTTTCTATATTCTTTTTGGTATTATATTTTATGTATGTTTACAGCCGAGGCGACACTTTGGCGAATGGCTGTATCCAATCAACTCTACCTTGACTCCCACACACAATGAAATGCATTTACTAATACATTTTTTTTTTCGTTTAACACAATACAAACAATTGTCAACTAGCATATAAAGTCTGATATTGGAACACATTTGACTAAGGGGTATCTGGATACCTTTTATCTTATACGTCCAATATTACAATGTAATTTACTATTGGCATTAAATACGACCAAGTGGTCGTTGAACAGAGATGAAGATTTATTTCTTTTTATTTCTCACAATAATGTGATTTCCAATTGATGGTTTCACAATTTTACTCAAAGAAACATAAATTGTACTTGAAACACATAAGAATTGATATTTTTGGTAAAACGATACCAATAAGTGAATTTTTCATATAAAAAAAAATAAAAGAAAATTAGAGCTCAAATTTCACTGTCTTCTGTTGTTACTTTCAACCTCATTATCAGCTTCTTTCATACAGAACAGCAAAAGAGAACTAAATGTACTTTCTGTTGACGCATATCATCGATAAATGTTACAATAAACCGCGCCTTGCGCATCTTATTTAGATTTTTTGTATGGTTTTGGCTGGGTCACCACTACCAACGGATGCTGCACCCACACACCGATCAGTTACACTGTTGTCATTGTATTTGTGTCATTACCATCGTGAGAGTAAATCTGTTTTTTTCTATATTGAGGATCCGAAACACAAAATTATGTTGAACGGGCACAAGAAATCGGTGGACTATACCATGCGACGCCTGGCGGTCAATAGATTAATACATTTCTTAGTGGTGAATTCGTTCATTTCTCCAGTTTTTCATTAGAAAATGTATTTTTCTCTTTTTGCATTATTGGATCATTTCAAATCAAATGAAAAACACCAAAACGAAAAATACAGAAACAACTTTAATATGCGCGAAATGATATCATATCCAGTTTACTCTATTCATCATTTTCTCTTTAAGGTCATGGGCTAATTTCAGTTATAACCATATGTGTCAATCGTCTGCGTTTTAGCTTTAAAAATCATATTAGTATAATGTCTTCTAGATGTTATCAGTATTCAGAGGTTTTTTTCATTCAGATTTTCTTTTCTTTTCCGATTTTTTTTTCTTGTCTTGTTTTTATCGAATCAAAGTATAAGATTGACGGTTGTTGTATTTGATTTTATCATTCATCGATTGGATGAAATTTAAGTTCGTTGTACTATCGGGAGTAAAGGTTTTTCTACTTTACCTTCCAGTTGAAGTGTAATTATAATTAAACGTTTCTTGAATTTTAATTAATCGATAAAATGAATAAAAAAATTTTATCGATTATGAGTTGTATTGAACTTTTAGTTTAATTTTTATTCCATATTTTTCGTGGTTGGCAACATAAAAGTTTCGATTTTTTTTAATCATTTTTACTGCATAATTGTAAATGTTGAAAATTTTGTGGTTTACATTAAACAAGGAAATGTTAAAAAAAAGACTGATAATTTGAATTGGTAATGTAATTTGTCTGAAAAGTGGTTTTGTAATTAAGATTTTTGCCTGATTTTTATAGGCCAAAATCACGTTCATGTAACTTGTGCTATTGAATTTGTCTATAATGGAATGGAAAATTCAGTTAAAAACTTTTCTCTTTTTTTTTTGTAATTTTCTTGAGTAGATTCATTTGATAGACTGATTATCTTTGATCTGAAACATCTTTAAACTACACCGCGATAAGGTAAATGAATTCAATATTCTTTTCACTGTTCATTTTTGATTGAATATTGTGTGTCTTATAGAAGATTCATCATCAAGGGAAGAGGAATAATACAAATATTTACTTGGTATTGATCTTTTGTGTGCAAAATTGCTTTTATAATCTTTTTTTTCTGTCGTTGTATTTCTACTTTTGTGTTATACATGTTTCTACAGTAATCGATTGTTTGAGAGAATTATGAAGTTGAAAGTTTATTGAGTGGCAGTCATCATATTGTTGTCGATGGTCGGAAACAAATCAGTGAATTGTTTAAACGATAAATTGTTTTCCTTTTACTTTTCTTTTACAATCAAAAAATATCAGAACAGAATTATCAATTTTATTTTATTGTTCCCTCCCCCAAACGTGAATTATTCAAGTGACTCACTTGAGGTAGAGAGTTTTTACCTAGGAAAATTATGTGATTTCGGTTTAAGTAAAAATCAAGTTATCTTTTATCATTTTCATTGACATCGAATTATGTAAACCGAAACCATTTTACATGTGTAATGAAAACGAACACTCTTAACTTCTCTACATTGTCTCTTATTCGTATAGAATAAACTGTGGGATTGTGAAATACTTAACAGTAACTGTATGAAAAAAAAATTTGCATCTTGAGATCATGATAGAGAGCAACATTTCTGTTTTTGCTAATAATACAGAAACAACGAAAAGAAATAAATAGGGAGGTATAACGCACAACAAAATCAGTAAATTGCGTCTTCTTCATAACAGAAGATAAAATATGATACAAAAGTACTCTCACCTAAATGGTCCTTGATGTAATCCAGACAACACACTTTTTAATGAATAAATAAATAATCGTTTCCATAATTTTGTACTTAAAAAGTTTTTCGTTTACTTTGAGTAACAACAGCAAAGGAGAAAAAAATTGAAAGAATTAAAGGAACGAGTGAAAAATTATTTCAGTTTTTCTTTTTTTTTTACCTTCATATCGTGTTGTAAAGGAATTTTTCATTTTTACAGTAGAAAAAAAAAACAAGATTAATCTTATGACTCACCCTCCACCCATTAATAATAAAAGTAAAAAGTTTAAAGAATCAACAAAGGTACTGGTGATACACAACCCAGAATGTAAGAGAAGAACCGGTTAATGGAGCTGTACATTTTCACGTACTTTGCGGCTAATTTAATTGTGTTATCAAACTTCTTATTGAAATGAATCATAAGACAAAGTTAAGTAAAATATTCAAAGTACAAAACAAACATTAAATAATCTCTTGATTGAGATCTCATCAAAGGAATCTTCAATCCTCTTTATTTAACTATTTAATTATTTACCTGTGTGCCTCTTTTTATAACGTCAAATTTATCAAAATAAAAGAAAATTCAAATGTAAACACAAGATTTTTATCGTTACCCGGCGGTCAATAATTAATTGAATTACTAATCGTCTTATGCTATAAGTAGGCATGTTGAACCGATTATATACATAATTTAAATGACACTTAGATGCTTAAGAGATAATTAAAATTTGTTGACAATCGTCTTTAATGATCTTAATACACACTTCTCTCTCTCTCTCTCTCTTAGTTAATTTTCATCTAACTACACTGAATTAAATGCAAAAAAAAAAGAAACAAATTTAACTGTGACTGCGGCTGCTGTTGTATAAAATATGAATTTGAAATAAAATGAAAATTAAAATAATTATCATAAAGAATATGAGAGATTCCAATAGCCATGTGTTTTTGTCTGGTATTTTTCTTCACCTTAATTCAGTCTTGCGTTGGAAACAACGACAAAAAATGAGAAAAGAAAATTTTTTATTTATGGGTTACGCTACAACGTTCTTTCACTTTGTTGTACAATGTAAAATGGGCTTAGACAGTGAATTAAAATTATGTTTAGCCTATGTAAACGATGGATTATAAAACAAATAATGAAATAAAAGAAAAAAAATCCTTCAATTGAACAAGGTAACTTTTCTCTGTTTGTCTTCATTTGAAATCATTGGATTTTTCCCCTGGATTCCCGTTCGTAAAACGGAAAAGTTCAACATCAACATATAATCAAACGATGGTATAGTTAATTTGCATTTTAATTGCTTTAAATTTTAACAAATTACTAAACTCAGTTATTCATAAATAACGAAATGCAAAAATATTTTATTTCTCACTCAACAAAAATTGTCTTTGTCAAATTTTCTTTCATTTTCTTTCGATTTTTCTTTTCTTTTTTCACAGTTAAACGTTTATTCTTAAAATTCTGATATATTCACTTCATGTGAGATGTAAAAAATTAAAAGAAATTATATGAGAAATTTATTATTCTGTTTTTTTGTATATCGATAGGTGGGTGAAACAGAATGAAAAAAAAAAAATTATTTCAGGTGTCAGTAAGAAGTGAGTATTAGTTGAATCGCAGTCTGTTACCCACCACACACGTTAATGTCGCTGTAACTATTTTTGGTTTAATTTATTCACTATGTCGTAGGCTCAATGAGCAGTAAGGTATTATTGGACCAATGCCAATAAACGTTCAGTAAATGTCCCCCCGATTCTTTTATTATTCAATGAGTTCTTTAGATTGTGTTTCAGCACAACACCTTTGTTTCGCAATTCACATATTTTTCTTGTCTCATCTTTACTTTCTTTCTCATGATTTTCAAAAATATTTGATACGGCCATTTAATAAGACAATTAAAATATACACAGACACAAATAATATTATTAGTACTACAGAGTAATTCATTTAAATTTGTCAGTTATTTAATATTGTTCCATAAACCACACAGAAATTAAAAACAAAACAAAAAATAGTAAAGAATCATAAAATTTTATGTAAATAAAATCACATTCTGTCGTTTTACTAAAAATTCATACTCAACTCATTTTATATGAGAATTTATTTTATGTAGATTTCATGTAATTTTCTTACAAATACAAAAAGTTCAACCAACTGTGTCGCCTCGGTATCGTATACAAAATGTTTTATAATTAGTTCAACAATCAAATTCAAATCACCTCAAATTAATTAAAAAAAAAAAAAATAAAAGAAAAATTGAATAAAACTTCTCGTTACTCTCATGATTGATATTTTCAAACGAAATTCAAATAAATTTTCTTATCAACTTTTCATTTTCCTTTTTACATTTTCAGTTTTTGCATATTTAATTGTATTTTACAGCAGATAACCGTGTTGGATTAAGAAGAAAATACACAGATTTTTTGACTTTCTATCGAATTAAATTATCTACGAATATTCAGGAGTTGTTGTTGTTACGCAATCAAAGAAGTTAGTCATTTCGTAAAGGTACAGAAGTTACATAGTCAAATATACAAAACAGAGTATCGGGGAAACAAAAAAAAAGGTAAACAGAGTGTAGAAGCAAAACCAAAGTGGATTTTTTAAATTAAGATTATAATGTTTAAGGATAGAAAAATAGCAATGCAGATTAAATTCAATTAAACGTTTTTTTCTTTATATCTCATCCCTTAGTGGTTACGAAAATTTTAAGTTAAACATCTAGAGAAAGAGTCAGTTGATTGCCAGTATGAAAAGTTAAAGAATTGAAAATTCTTGAAATGAAAGAAAAATACGATTTCTTTTTCTATTTTGGCACATGAAAATACACCATCAATATACCAAAACCGGTGTATAACAAAGTCTATACAAAGTACTTTGTAATTTTTACTCAAGGTTTTCATTCAATTTAATTCGTAATTCAAACACACTTTTATAAAATAAAGGTAAACGATAAAGTATACTGAGTTGTATTCATTGTATATTAAATCTTTCCGTGTTTAAATAAATCTTTATTTAACCAGTGGAATCAAAAAATAAAGAAATCAGTTAAACATGAAACAAGAAAGACGGCAATAAGTGGATTCAATCGTCTGATTCCTCTGTTCCTTTCCCATTTTCATTTTAACTTTCCCATTCAATGAATTTGTTTTATGGAAATGTGTGCGTATTTTTAATTTTTTTCTTCCATTGCCCTCTAAATAAAGAAGTAAATCCGTGGATTACGTTGAAAATCTAAAAATTCCATTTGTAATTTAATCGGTCTATCTACTTATTCACCGGTTATGGCTAGCAGTCCGTGTTTGATTACTCCACTGTCTATAATATTGCCACCCTCAAAAAGAAGGAAAAACACCGACAACAATAAAATTGAAACGGTTGATTTCATTTAAATACATTTGATGTTAATTCTCCTTATTATTACAGTCATAAGCACTTAATGATTTATAGAGAAATGAATTAACCAATAACAACAAAAAACGAAGAATATTTCGCGAAATTCAAAAAAACCATTTTCACGTTAAACCAAGAAACACACGAAACAACAAATTAATATGAATGTCTTTGTTTTGATTTATTAATGCATTACCGTTCAGCCACTTAAGCAATTAAACATCAACCAAAAAGAAAAATTCAAATCAAGAAGAAAATTCACATAATTTTCTCAATAAAAAGAAAATGAAATATTAAAAATTCATTTAAATCATACAATCTGTACATTAAGTAACTGAATAGTCAAGATAGAGAAAAGTGAATATTATTAAAAAGATATGAATAGTCGTATAGCATGGGCGTCTAATAAGTATTTTCCAATAAAAATATAGAACAAATTGTATATTAATTTGCCTACTATTTAACAGCTAGCAATATACCGTCTATCTAATAACCGTTTCTATGTTAATCTGTCTCTCACTGTAAATCATAAATCTATACCCATTTATTTGACGGGCAGCTAAAACATTATGAACGTGAAATATTATAAAATAACCAAATTGAAAGGAAAACAAAATAAGAAAAGAACTAAACACAAATTAAAACGAAGAGAAACAGTTAATTTTAAGTAGTTGATTCTACAGAGACAAGCAGCATTAAAATCAAATGTTATAGTCTAATGAATTATGCTTCAATAACATCCAAATTCATAGGTAGACAGTCTACCCCGCCATACAATTAAATGCATTGCAGGCGTATAACAGAAGTAGAACATTGTAATTGATGTCATTCGAAATAATGACTCTACGGACGAAGAATAATACAAATCATAGGTAAAATCCGTAATGTTTTTCAATTCAAACATATCAAATACCAACAACAAATTAAAGATGAACAACACTATACAGTAAATTTTATAATGCATCGATTTAAACATTATTATTTTTATGTGTTTTGGCCATAATCCAAAAAAGTAAAAGTATTTCATTTATTCACTGCATTTATGTGGTTTGGTATGCTCATTTACTGTACTAATCTATTGGAATTAAACCACCGAAGGTAGATAAATTTTTATATTTCTGTTTTATTTATTTAGAAATAAAAAAAACAGAAAAAAAAGAATACTAACGAATTATTGAGTCAATCGTTTTTATTTCATTGAATTTCTATTCAAAATATCAATCTCTATGGTAGCATTCAATGGTACAGATTAAGACGAGTGAACTCAAGAGAATGTCTTAGGCTTCTCCTTCTTTTTCATTTCAGAATATTAAAATATACGAAACTTATCTGATTATTATTGTTGGATTTAGAAAATATTTTATTACCTCGTCCGGTTCATTCAAAAAAATTTAGAAAATTATAATTAAAGAATTTTCTTATTGGTTAAGAATATCGAAAACACACGGTGAAATAATTTTTAATGTCTTCGGGTTGTTCTGTTGTTTTTCTTTTATTTGTGAATTGGGAAATTTTTTTTTTATTCAAAGCTGAACAGTTTTCATATTGTGTTACAATGGCGGGAAATGGCAACACCAACAACAAAACGCCATGAATCTCTCAATTGTGTGTATTTTTATGTAAATGATTTTTTATTTTCAAGTCCATGTGGTTAAGATAACCGTGTGCTATTATCATATAGCATTCACATAAACTATAATGAAAATTTGGCGTTGATATTTATCATTCATAACAGAGAGAATCAGTTAAGTTATTTAAAATTAAAATTTCCTGTATAACAGATAGAAGGTAGGCAAGAGCACACGTTTTGGCACCAGTCAAACCAAAAAAAAAATGAAGAAAACTTGTTCAATATGTTAGATGTCCGATGAAAATACACCTTAGATGATGAAATGGTTCCTGTATACCCTCATTATTAAGACAATGTTTCATTCTCACATTGGACATCAATAACAACAATAAATATTATAATGAATCTAATCCGTTTGTTATGACGATTGAACCTGTATCCTCATTGCCATAGTTTTTCATTTAATTTGTGTGAAAAACATTCAAATGGAAATTACAATAGTGAAAGAATTATTTAAAGGCGCAATACCATCATTTAAATGTTTATGCGACAGTTGATTTTTTCTATTTGAATTTCTGTGATTTTTCTTATATTATCTACAGCCATGATCACCTCACCCTATTTTATCGAATGAAAAACCGATTTCACCTAAATAATCAACACTATTTTACGATGAACATGATAGTTTTTTTTTTCTTCACTCTTAAATCATCATCTCATGTTGTATTGTTGATTTGGTTTTAAAATTCATTTAATTTTTGATTTTTTAGCACGGCAAATATACGAACATCCCACTCAAGAAAACCCATCTTGTCTTAAGGAGAGTTTAGTGAGTTAAAATTTATTAGTATTCCACAAGTCACATAAGAATAAAATTAAAATTTATTGTAGCTTAATAACCGTCGAAAAAGACACACACAAGGTGGTTTATTATTTCATAAACATGATACAGCAGGTGCGAAATATTTTATGAAATTATGTTCAACGAATGAATAGAAAAAAAAAATGAAAAGAAATTCTTATAATTTTCCATAGGCATTTAGGTACGTTTTTAATGTTTCATCTTTCTGTTTGAACACCTCCATTCATACGGGTTTTTTCAACTCAACGGAAAATTCAATTTTTTTTTTTTTGTATTTTATCTCATTTCGAATGTTTTCACATTTAAGACCTTTTCTCCTACACAAAAGTTTGAATTAGTTATGTTAGTTTAGTGTTAATTTTCATTGAGGTTTCCAATTTCTTTCCCACAAAATGAACATTTAACATAGGAACCAACGGAAAAAAAAAGATCAACAACGTAAAATACGTAATCGTTCGGTGTGTAGAACAACATAAACATTTTAATTAGCTCATAATTTACGGAAAAAAGTGAGAGAATATGAATAAAGGCCAACGATAAAATAATTCTCTTTTGTCTCATCCCATAACAGAGGTTCAATCATTTGTGCTCTAGGCAAACAGTAAACGGATTTTGTTTAAATAACATTCATTCAAAAAGAAAAAAACATAATTTCAATTCACCTTTATTATAATTGGCAGGAATTTCATAATTAAAACAGACATCGATTTATTGGTTCCGATATCGGATTGTAATACACGTAATGAAAATAAATAGTGAAACATATGAACGCAAGATCATATTTTCTACGGATGAAAATAAAAAAAAAAAACGATTTATTTTCCATTTACATTTCTTGTGTTTCATGTAAAAACCAACTGATGAATGGATTTCTTTCAGTTATTACAAATAAATAAATCCATTCGAAAGCGCATATTACCTATTGTGTAAACATAAGGTGTTCGATATGGTCTATACGGTAGGTATAATCTGTTTAGAATAGAACATTTCAAATTCAGTCGTATTGTTTATGGAATTTTCATTTAAATATTATTATTTACCTTACGTTTTACTCATTTTTTCCCGAAATGAAATGATTTTCATATTCTTGACTGTGTCTGTTGAAAAATGATAAATACATAAATAAGAAAACAGAATTTTTTATTGAGGTAAAATGAAAGTAATTTCATTCAACTGTAAGATAAAAACTCGTTTCATCTCTATGAGAAGTCAATGAGTTGTTTCCATTGAATTTTCTTCTTTTAATTATGCATTTTATATTTTAAAATTTTTTTTTTTTAGTCACTGAGATAAAGTGAATATTTACTGTAGCAATCATATTTTGGCTTTTAAATTTAGTCAGAAAAACAGTTGAGTAATATAATTCATCAAGTAAAATGTCTATTTTCTTTAAAATAAAACATTCAGTACAGGTTGAAATGTACTGGATTGTCCGAGACATTAAATAAATTATGTGTAATTGTACTATGTTGAATTTTACTTTTATAAATTATAAAAATCGTACAAATTCAGTAATTAACAGCACAAAGGGACTTTAATGTGACGCTTCCAAAAGACACAAAATTTCCCGTATACATCAAGTAAAAATATTAAAAACACCGAAACGTCTTAAGAAATATTATTAATTACTATAAAGTGATTTCATTAATTAAACAAACATAATTTATGTAAAATTTTTTATGAATGGCATACATTATGTATGAATGTCATAAACAAATTATCTAATCATAGAAAACATTTAGGTATATCCTGTAATGTTAAAAGTCGTACAATGCAATAATATTCATTTGCACTAAGGTCTCTCTAGTCTATTGAAATTTTCCTTAGATTAAAATACCGAAAATTAGTTGATCTGGGTGGTCTTCATTGAATAGACACGGGACTAAATACGAAACCAAATAGAAAATTACTATATTCATCTCCATTGAGATTTATCTCCAAGTGAGTGATAGAGAGAGAGAAAGAGAACGAATTACAAATTTAAAAGCAGCACTGCAACTATACGCACGTTTTCTATTTATTGTTGTTATTATTTAAATTTGAACTTATAGCCAAACAGTTGGAGCCACATAAAACGGCCGCATAATGTAAATGGACGAAGCAAATAAAAACATTGAAAAGAAACACATAAAAAATTATCGTGCTATAAACTAAAGGTGAGAGTCAGAAAAATCAACACATCAGTCTATAATAAATTAAAGTCAACGTATGAAATATTTAATGGATTTTCTTATTTTTTCATTCAAGAGAATTAGATGACTTTTCCACTCAAT
Source organism: Coboldia fuscipes (assembly GCA_001014335.1). Taxonomy (NCBI): domain Eukaryota; kingdom Metazoa; phylum Arthropoda; class Insecta; order Diptera; family Scatopsidae; genus Coboldia; species Coboldia fuscipes. The sequence continues at coordinate 54,930 of JXOR01000025.1, forward strand.
ATTTTATTGCAAACTTAAAGACTCTTCTTCTTAAATAAAAATCAGAAAACAGAAAAATCAATCTGTTTTGATACAGTAAATCCGTGTCTTCCATAACAAAAAGCAAATCTTTAACAAACAGCATCAATTTAAATCTTAAAATTTTCTAATGAAAAACCAAAAAAACGAAGAGAAACAACAAATTGAATGTAAAATTAAAAAAGAAAAAAAAAACGGTAATAAAACCATCGAAGAAGGAGAAATCTCTATACACCGGTATATTTAGATTGAAAATTAAAAATAATTTTCCACTTTACATTAATGACGGTGAATTTCTATTCAATAATCTACCGAAGATTTTCATCAGTAATTTTAATTGTCAGAGTGTAAAGAAGATCTTTTCCTACTAATAATACATTCATCAGTACTACACCGGTTAGAGATGGCGACGTCAGTCTAACGGAATCTAAGAAATTTAAACACTAAATTATAACTTAAATTTCATTTAAAAGGAAAATACACGAAAATGTATTAGAAAGACCAAAAAAAAAACAAAAACAAAAACAAAATAAGAAAAAGGAATTTTGAAACTGTAAAGAAAATAGCTAACCGATAATTATTTAAAAAACACAAAACAACCAAATCTCATTGAGTAACTTTACGACTTAAATTACCTAAATTCAGGTGATGCCAATTGATGAAAGACACAAACGATATTTTTGGTGTTTCATTTGTGGTTAACTAATGGTTGGCCCCATACCATTTAAATTAGTGCTAAATGCTTTTTTAAATTATCTACACATAAATTATTTTAAAGTCAATATTGGTTTTGCTGTATTCTTACTAAAATTCTTCCGTATTATTTAGTTAATTTTCAAGAGACACATAGAAAAATCATCAACAAAATAAAAGAAGAATCCCCCCGAATCCCAAAACGAAATGAAAAATACAAGAAAACAAATTCATGAAAATTACATGAATTTCAATTCTGTTTTGGCAACAGCGACAAAATTCACTTTTTTTCCAATTTGTTCTGAACCGTAACTTCTCATTATATACTTTGTCTCTTAATGGGTTAATAATAATATCTTATGTCTTTGGCCATTACTTTAAGATTTTATTTATCAATTTAAGTTTATTCTTGGATATATTCATTATATTTTCTGCTTATCTGCCTCAACGAATTTAGTTGTCTCCTATACCAAAAATATTATTAAGATAGGAAAAAAGCCAGTCGTAACACATCGATGTAAATGTCTTAATTTCTTATTTGGACTTATAACACTTGACGTATAGACGATTAGACAAATTGGTTTGGAAAATTATGTATACAGAACAACTGACACTGAAAGAAAGTTACATACGATTATGTTTCATTCAGTTCTTATTTCATTTCGGTTGGTGAATCCACAGTACTTTTGATTAAAAATTCACTGAATTCTATTTTGGATCACATCACATCTTTGGGCCTATGGAATAGCATATGTTGAGTCCAAATAGATCGCACACTACCTGTATAAATAACGTTAGTTATTTTTGTCTTTATTTTCGTTTTTGTTTTTAATTGAAATAGCAATAGAAACACATACATCAGTTTAACTTAATTGCTAATCATTGACGGGAAAAAATATCAGGAAGAATTTTATTCAATAACGTGCATCCGGTTGGGAAATTTTCTTTTTTATTTTGATTTTTTTAATGGCATTCTTTTTTTTTTGTGTTGGAAAATTCACCGCACGTTGAATAATACACAGTGGAAAACCTCAGAAGAATACGCGATTCGTGTATCTTTTGTTACTGTTGATGTTTTGTTTTCTATTTTATTTTATTAACATAATATTGAATTTTCACTGTTTAATATAGCGCATTAAAGAGATCATAATTTTACTGTATTTTCTTCCCTCTCCAAATCAATACAATGAATTTTTATGTGTTCAAAACAAAACAAAAAACTCAATTGGCGGAATTCAAAGTAGTAACAGCGAAAATATAAAAATTGTTGCATCATAAATTATCCGTTTTGTATTTCATAAAATCGCTTCATCATATCGCAAAAGGTGGGAAATTCAATTTTTTTTTTCTTCTGTTGGTTCTTGATTCTTGTATTGAGGCCAATAAAAATAGACCAGAATATTATGGTGCTGTATAAAAACCACCTTTTATTTTGAATTTTACTTTTTTCTTATTTCTCACAACTAACTATGGTCCATTGATAGAATGAATCGAATGGGAAAAAAATGATGAAAAATCAATAATAAAATATATAAAATCCACCAATCTCCTCTACATAATTTTATTGAATCAATCGATTGAGTTATAGAATGTTTTATAATTATTTTATTCATGCCAAATGCCAGATGGTTTTGGTATACTTCACAAGAGTGTTAAATTTTATATAAAAGTGTGGATATTTGTGTGCCACAAGCAAAAAAAGAAAGAAGGAAAATTCTTTATCGGTTCACTGTGTTTTTCTTTTGGGATTTTTATTATCTTGCAAGACATAAAAGATAAATTTGTTCTGTATGATATTGATTTTTTTTTTTGCTTCTATCCGGTTCCGTTTATTTTATTCAATTCAATTCAATTGTGTTCACATCATAAATTGAATCATAAACAATTGATATAAAGAATGAATTAAATTGGTTTTATCATCCGGTTGATGGATCTGTGATCGATGAAAAGGACGATTTTGTAATTAATTGAATACCGTTGAATTGCACCTGGGCAATTGTCTGTTTAATTTTCATTATTCCGGAAGAATAAAAAAATTCAATTTTCTTCTACACTTTACATTCCTCTATGACATATAGAGGGAAGAAGTAAATGTTGTAATCAAGTTCAAGTCACAAGTAAATCATAATTCAACAGCCACGTATAAAAAGTGTCGTCTACCAGACTAAAAGGTGGTAGTCTCATATTCATTATTCACTCTCTGAAATACCACTTTACTAGTTCTTACTTCATTCTTACACTTTTCATTCTAGATTTCCATTTTCCTTTCCATTTAGTTCTTTTTTTTCACTCGTATGATTCAAATGGAACAGAATGGAAGAAAAAAGTATAAAATAAATAAATTTTCTTGGCGCTATTTTCATTATGATTATGTTTCACTAAGAAAATGTCAGCCACATTTCTCTTTTCTTTGCCTCTTCTTTGGCTATTCATCTATTATTGTACCGAATACTTTATAAAATTCATATTTTTTTAAAGAAAAAAATTCTTTCACACCGTCTAAGTTTAACATACCCAAGTAAAGAAAAAATAATTCAAAAGGTATGATGCATCCAAGAGAAAATATTGAAAAGATAAATTAAAAATTTTTATGAGTTATGTAAAGAATATGATGCCACAGGCAACATAATCACGTGTCGATTGCAGTACATTTTTCTTATTATCATAACTTCTTTCTACCATTGAATGGCGCCAAGTTGGACATTGAAATTTCCACAAAAGATACCAAACACCAAAGGTGTCAGGTAACACTTCAACATTATTCGTTTTTCTCAGTTGAAATTACACTTTAAATCAAACAATTCCCCTGTTAAAAACACACACTCTCAGATAATTAATAATTTTACTTTTCATCATTTCAACTCAAAATTGATACCGAAAATATTTGTAGTTACGAAAGAAAAGTTAAAAAAAAATAAATTGAAATGTTGAATCCTTAATTTAGTTCAAATCCCGATGCAATTATCTATGAGTACATCTCAATTTTCATTTTTGTGTATAACAGTAAATGAAATACCAACATTCATTTTAGATCTTATGTCATTTAACTAGTGTTACCAATTTAATGATTTATGCAATGGCAATGAGGAGTTAAAAGGAAGTTAACCAAAAAAAAAAAGAACAGAAGTGATTCTATATTTTAATAGACTAAAGATATGTGAAAAGATGACTGGCTGAGATTTCCCAAAGCGCAAACTGATGGATTCCGATGTGTAACATTAGCTTTTAAAATCCTTATGCTATTACTACTACTGAGAAGATACACACTGAAAGGTTCAATGTGGTTTAACCCATACAGTGTGTTGCAGTATTCTCAATTCCATATGGTACATGACTGCAATTCACGATAGCTTTTTCACTTTTACCATTTATAAGTATACGAACGAAAGGTACAACACATTGAATTTAAACAAATTGAAGGTGGGATCCACCACTATATTTCATCCAGCCAATTGTGATTCCCAAAACGGATTTAATACAACAGTGTACCGTGTCTCAATATTTTCCAGGAATAGAAAAATTTTCACTCTTTTACTTGAACCCGCGGCAACGGATTGAATTAAACGTAAGAGAAAAACCCAGTGACTTTTCTATCGTTCGAATTTCCACACAGTTTGGGGTTAATTTAATAAACTTTGTTTTCCGGTATTAAAATGTCGCCGCTTTTAATTGGTTGTTGGTATCATTTCTGTGGGTAACATTTTTATTTGTCTTTTTCACCATATTTTCATATGCGGTGATATTCATTAGCCAACAGTTTCACATAGGAAAATAACAAAATTTAATGAGGTAAAATTATCGTATAGCGGGAAAAAATATAAATTTTATTGCCCGCCAAAATAATAAAATCATTTTAAATTCTCAATGTGTTTGGGGTTCATCAAGATAATTGTTTTTTATTTATTTTGATTCCGAGTTCTGATCCTTTACCGTCTAATTAAAAAATAAAAGAAATAAATAATTATTCATATCTTCTGTTTGTAAATTTAAATCAATTCTTTATATGAAAAACATCAACGGCATTGATAGAAAAAGTGTTTTAATAAAACGTGATTTTTCGTTTCATTCTGATTGTGATTTTTGGGACCAAAAAAGGTGTAATTGGGATGTTTATGAAACAGACACAATCTAATGAGATTGAGGGCACCCAACACCATTGAATTCATCTGGCATCTCATACCAATGATTTGAAATGGATGAAAACATATTGCTAACCCCTGAGCTCCGTATGTCAGCATTATTTGCTATTTGAATAGAATTTGAATGGTAACATGCGTTCATCTTAAACGTTATTTGATAATCAATCATCTTTATATTCATCAAAATGAAAATATACAAGTGAATCCCCATAAGCATTGTATATTCATTTATTATCTTACTCTATGCTATTCAGGTTTTATACCTGCTTATGATTCAATCGTATTCATCCAATAGAATAACGATAGAGACAAGAGATAATACATCAATTGCAAAAAAAAGAATTTTCATTCAGAAACATAATGATATTATAAGAGACATTTTATTACCTTCTATTTACTGATATGGATGAACAAATACTGACATCGTTTAGAATCAATGCAAAAGAATAAAGAAAATTGCCTCAATGGAATAACATTCTAAAATTAAATGATTTAAACTAATCAAGGAGCACAATACCGTATAAGTCTCTTCATATAGATGATGAAAATTCACCTTACAGACACCCGAAAAGACATCAATATCAATCAAAAATGATATGGTATCGTCTTACTTAATGAAATGTTTCTATCCCCCACATCCACTCCTACCATCTGTTTAGATTCACTTTGAGTATCTTATAAGATTCATTTAAAAAGGCCACATATCATTCAACAACCATAACGAATAGAATTTTTAGGTGTAACACTTACCACTTTTCACACATATTTTTAATTATGCACACCCTTTTTAACACCTCACTTCAGGGTATTTAATACTTTTCTGAGTTAAAGTGGCCTAAAAACACGTTAGAATATCTTTCTATTCGATTATAAATTACCATCACTTGGTTAAATTCCTGAGGGCAAACAATTGGATACTCTTCTCAAAGTAAAACATTCCTTCTCTTCTTTTTTTCTTCAATTCAGTATCAAACTCTGTGTATTTTTGGTCCAAAAATAGTTTTCTTTATAATCTATGGCAATGGTAAATTGAATGATTTACCACAAGGAACAATTTTCTTATTACAGAACATGGTATACCTTCATAATTTATCTGAATGAATTGTTGTTTACCACTACACCAAAAGGTGGTAAACACTTTTGGCTAATTTTCTTTATATCGTAGATTTTCTAGAACTGCTTTTAATTTACGAGGTGGAACATTCCACTTAATGGTGGAAAAAAAAAGAAGGTTTTCCTCATGTCACTGTTCTGTGCAAGTGAAACCAGTAGAATAACACACAGATCTTTAACATTAATTTATTTTAATCAAAAAATAAAACCAAATGATACGAAAACAGTGGTGTAACTGACACCTCTCCATAACACCTGCTGCATTGCCTGTGAATAATTATTGGTTACCCTTAAGTGATTTGTTGGTGTTCTTGTTTATCTCACTTTCAATGTGTAACATTGTAAATGAAATTAATTATCATTCAGTTGATGGCACATTGATTATTTTAACGCGTTGCTTTTTAATTGAATCAATTTATTTAAAAAATCATTTTTGTTATATTTGGAACAGGAAACCTCAATTATCCGATACACTAAAAACTGTTCATGATTTAATCAGGTGTTCAACATTGAAATAAACAGTGTATGAATCCAAATACAAAAAATTATTTATAAAACATTCAAAAAATGCAACAATAAATGAAGTTTATACGTTCAAATAATTTATACATAATTAAACATCTAATGTGTATTAACATTGTTTTAATTGGAATATAAAATATGAGTAATTATGACTCGTTGGCATATTACCTCATGGTTGCATATGGAAACATCATCAATAATTACAATCAGAATTCTCAGTGTTCGTTTTTAACTCATTCAATATAAAAATCAGATTTTTATGTTCAAGTTCCGGGTTAAATTAAACTACTATAACCGGTGGCCACAGTGAAACGAAATGAATTGTGAAAAAAAATTAAAAGAATAACAAAGTAAGTAAATTTTAAGTTATATGTTATGATGATTATTATTAAACGTACACTTTCAAACCCAAGAAAAGTCATATAAACTGATCTCAATTTATTCAATACCAAATAAACGAGTAAATGGATCGACAACATAATCATACATCAACGATTATTTAATATTTAAAATAAAAGGAATAACAACAACAACAAGAAAATATAAAAATTCGATATTTTAAATAAAAACGGTTTTTCAATAAATTTTCTATTTTTGTACCACCTTTTAGGTGCGTTTATTCATCCACACTCTTGCGCATCTTGAGGAAACTCAATACAACAACAAAACAATTTTCAATTTACGGTTTAAGAATATAAAACATCATAAAGCATCAAAATACACAGTGTTTTTAACTTGAGCACATACACCGATCATTAAATAAATTTAACGTTTCCACAATGTACGTTCTTTGTCGATCAACAAAAAAAAACAAAAAAAAAATGATTGTTCACAATGTAATGTCGATTAATCATATTAATTCCATTAACCTGTTTTAAATATTTCTCTTGGTTTTCTCTAAATACAACAGCTATTAATACAACTCTCTCACTTTATGGCACCAACTGTTTGAGGTAATTTTCAAATTCTTATTTATTTTCCATCAATAATCGGTTGGCTATTCCATTTAGATTTGAAATTTATGTTCTGGTTTTAAGTTTTTTTTTTTAATTCAAATGTACCTTGTATTTGAAGTGAAACCACAATCATTTTAACTTCGGTTGAATAGACTTTCCGTGAGTGGAAAATTCTAGTAATGAATCATAATAACTTGAGAATTCTTGTGAAAAAAAAATGAATTAATATAAATGTTATGCGAATTCTACGTGCTTTTCGATTGATTTTCTTATAAAGACAACAACGAGAGAAAAATATTTCCATTTATACCAGAGCTATGGATTATTCATATTGGAAATCCGAAAATAAAAATGGTAACACGCTCGACAACACCTTGAGATTTAACATTCTCATTTATGATCTATATATGAATACCAAGTGATTATATTCAATTCAAAATAAACGGGTGATGCATAATCGTTTCCTTAATTTATTAATAATAAACGTTAATGTTAATTGATTTAAGTAACTCAAGCATTAATAATGTAACGTTCATTGAATTTTCTTCATGATATGCTTCTCGTAACTGAAAAAAAAACGGTTGAAACTAATTGAACCATTTTGAATATTGAAATTTATATAAATCACATTCATTGTAAATGGACAATCAACAATTAAGATAATGTTTAATGGAATCAAACTCATTAAATAAATCACGTTGTGATTTCATTGGATTTTCCACAGAACAACTGATCCACAGTAGCAATTTGAAATGAAAAATTTCAAAGAACATTGAAGAAGATATTTTTCAATTAAAATCAGGTATTTTTCAATTTAATTCGATTCCAGTTTTTTTCTTTAGCTATTTCTAGTGTACCACACAGTGTCAGTAAAACCAAACCGCAAAAACGCCATACAAATAATTGCAATCGAAAGAAATGTTCATTAAACAGAAAGAATAATCAACTAAAATTACATACTTATGGTCCAGTAGTTTTTCTTTTCATTTCCCTCCACAAAAATGAAAAAAAAAATCCACTTGATGTACTACGAGTAGCAATAAAAAGGTATTTTAATTACATCTGAACATTGTACCAACTGGAACAGTAGAAAATTGCCCCAAAAAAGAGAACAGAAAAGAACTTCCTACCTTCCACGCCAGCTGAGAGAGATAACCCAAAACGATTCGAATAGACGAAAAGGTTAAAACATCAGTCAACCAAAATGCAGTTGGAATGTGTGTGGAAAAATCATTTAACCCTACGTTCAATTTCTCTTTTTTCCTGTGGGTTCAAGAGTGTAAATAATGTGCATCACCGACAATTGTAATAAAATTCTTGTTTATTTTTCATAACCAATATGTTCATATATTATGAGTTTTAGATATACGTAATCTACCAACATTTAGTTCACTTAAATAAACGATTCTTATTCATAATCCCATTCAATAACGAACGAGAAAGTCATCATCATCTCTCAGTCAGGAATTTATAATTAAAAATCGAATGGGATAAAGAGAACTCATCTGGATGATGTGTAAATTGAAGTTACAAATGAAATATTTCTTTCATCGATTCAATTTCAACGGAGTATACGAAACAAAAAAAAAACCCCAAAAACTACAACAGAGATTCAATTCTCATTAATGGTCGCCAATGTAAAAGAGTTAACATGCTGTGATTATTTGATGATGATTTTCTTATACCGAATACACTAGATCTGAACACAAGGAGTGAAAATCCATTTGTTTTAACTATTTTCCTCACCCATTCGTCTCATTTAATCTCATGTTAGATGATGTTTATAACGTACACATTACAAGTTTTTCGTTTCTATACCTGAAAGCAATAAAAAAAGAAAACTCTCCGATATACGATATTAAATGAATAAACATAAATGTTAACAATATTGTGGCCACCTTCCATTAGTCTAAATTGTTTGTACCTAATCAAACTCTATTGAATATTATAACTTTGTATTATCCACCGACAATTTCCTTTACCGTTTACTTCTAGATATTGTTGCATTGGAAATGTTTAATGAAAACATCAAAGAAGAAGAAAAATTCTCGTAAAGGTTTTCAATTACAATCATCATCATATCTCACTCAACACTATTGGAAATTAAAAACAAAAAAAAATTGATTTCAATTTTGTTGTTTAATATATCACTAAATGGTTATTGTATAATTGAAATTTTCTCGTCGTTTATTTATATAAAAAGATGATCTTTTAACATGATTTATGATTGGCTGTGTAATTCAACTTTAATTATAAACTCTTTTAGTCTTAAGTGGTTTTGTACTGAAAGAGAGATCAATGTTTAATTGCTTTTCCCACATTTAACATATTGGATTATATTGAATTGTTCGGAAGTCATATTTCCTGTTCAGTTTGGTTACCTTTTTCTTATTCATTCTTTGGATAAACCATGAATCATGTAACGCAATGAAATGACCATCGTAAATCGGTAATGATATTTCTACTTATTCAACCGTATAAGAAAATGTATCAAGTGGCTATGGATCATCATAAACAACACATCATTGATTCATTGGAATCCGTTGATGTTCTATTCAATGGTCATATAAATAAAGTGATCTGAAAGATGTCTTTATCAGGTTTCAACCATCTCACGTATATCTTATCTATTCACGGTGCATATCACCTCAAAGAAGAAAAGGTGATTGTATAAACATACCCATACCATTCTTATCCCTCTTAAAACAAAATAGATTCAATGCTAACCAAAGTATCCATTGAATAAATAGAGAACATAAATTTACCGTTTTTACCTCAACCACTCAGTTGTAACCAAACCAATTTTCATTTATACTCATTTTTCCAAACACAGGATTTCCACTCACTTATCTTATACTGTATGTGATATTGCCATCTAATAAACGTAGTGTCAAATTGTATGGCCACTTTTCTCTATGTGATGTTACTGACGATTCTATTTCTTTGGTCAAATGGAAATAATAAGCTTTTTAAGAGAAAAACGCTTTATGTCCTTATCTAAAACCATTCTTTTATGAGTTTTTCCTCGTTCATTCTCATCAAAAGGTAATGGAAATGTTTCGTGAGCCATTACGAATTTTTTTTTTCGTTATTCTTTTGAATTGAAATACACTGCCATATACTCGATTTACTTTTACCACACATTCACTTTTGGTTTCCTCTATATTTACGGGTTTTGCTTTTTCTTCTTTGCCATTATAAACATTTGCCACATTCGCACACCATCACATAATATTTCATAGAATGCACCTTCGTTTGAATCAGTACCTTTCGTTTCAATATCTTATATTATTACAAATGGACATTGTTACTTGATTTCTAATGGCATTCAACCAATAGAATATCTTATAATATAAAAGATGTGTTAGAATCCTTAAGCTATTTTCCAGTATTTTATTTTTTAAACGATGTCTTTTATAACGTATCTTAACTAAAGCAATCTATTCTCATCTTCATTGAACGAACAATTTTCTGATAAAAGAATGTAAGATATTTTTAATGGTCATATCGTAATCGTTAAAAGTAAACTTGAATGTCTTCGTCGAGTCAAAATACCAAATAAATTAGAACTCATCATCACTTATCGTTAAATCAACTGAATACTCATAATTATTTCTCGATTATGAGTTACTTCTCTCATTTTACATTAAGAAAATTCCTCATTTAAACTGAAACGAATTTTCCAATGTGTAACATCAATTTGTTTCAACACTATAATCAATCATCAATTGTCAATGAACATAAAGTTTGAAATTAATATTTTCATCAAATTTAAATACTTTTCGTGTTCACACTATTCAAATTTTCTAATTTCATGTCTAAGAGTCCCAATTACTTTGCATCATTGTTGGATTGCGCATAAAATATCATAAATGAATAGAAATGAAATTGAAAAGAAAATAAACTGACTACTAAATATAAAGTATAGGACCATACAGTAAGAAAAAAAAGCCTTCCACCTACATCCATTTACATCCTGTGACCAAAACGAAAATTCTAAAAGCCCCCACCCCCCACCAAATAAGAAAACTACCGAGATGAAGAAGCAAAAGTTACGATAAAAAGAAATCATTTGAGAGTTGGGTGAAAATAAAAATATATACCACCCAACGATTCTCCGGTAAAACGGTGAAACATACACACACACTTTTCTCAGTTACTGAATCCTATTGCGATAGTAGAGCCCGCCAGCCTGGAGCCACTATCTGAACAAAAATTTTCTCTTATATCTCTTTTAATACACGAAATATAATAATATAAACCACCCTCTTTAGTGTATGAATTACAAGAGTCATTTCATATACCGGGCACTACTACCGTTCTCTTTGGTTTTTTACTCGTCTCAACATCTCAGTCTCAACAATCAGAAGAAGGCGAACCAAAAAAAAAAACTACTCAGTATGTGTACAAGCAACAAAAACTAAATATTTCCCCATCATCTTTTACATTCTTTTTTTTGTGTTTAACCTGGATGGAAATATTATAAAATTTTCCTATTCCACAACTCATTCCATATTCACAATATTTTATAGTTTTCTTACACGAATGAGTCTTAAATTATCGTGTTTTGATGTTACAGAAAGGAAAAATCACCTTTCGTTTTGATTCCATTTATGGCCAAAGAAAAACTTTTAACGAAAATTCCCATTTATTGGCCATTGGTTGTCTCATACGCTTCACCGGTTTATGTGGACAATTCGAAACTAAATCTCATTCAGATGCAAATCGATGATGATGAAACGTATCTTCATCGTTAACTCAGTAGGAACACATTTGATATTGACTGATAAAAATATCAATTTTATTGACGGTAAAGGAAAACAATAAAATTAGAAGGTGGTATGTCCTGATCAACGGACACAGATTAGTGTCGTCTCAGAAGGGAAATTTTTTGATGATTCACTCTGATTACTATCTTCAATAGCAATGATTGTAAATTTCATACGCCCCATAACAGTTATTGCTGTTTATTGACAATGAGCTTCTCTTGTTTATTACAGATTCAATATATTTCTTTTTGATTGAACACCGTTACGAATAGCTGGAGGTGAGGATAAAAATAAAAAACAATTTAAAACATAAAAAAAGGGGTCCATAATTTTACCTCAACATTACATATGAATCCAATAAATTTTCCATATTAAATGGATGATTTTAGTTAGGAACGATAAACGTTAACGGTTAAAAATCTCTAGCCTAAAGGAAATGTTCTCTTTTGTATGAGAAACTGCTTATGTTTGAGTCCCTTTAGTGGGACTTTTGAACACACATTCACGCACCTGGTGAATGATTTAAGTTGTTTAACCTGATTAACTGTTTTATTCTTGTTCAAAAACTTTCGAACAAAACATTCTCAATAGGATTCACCAAAGGAGCCATTCATTACCTTTACCAACAGTTCATTTGTCGAAAGTCAACACAAGGAACTACCAACCCTCAGTTGAAAGTGAAAATATTTTTTATTTTTCATAGGAAAAACAAAAAAGGAATGGGAAATTCTTCATGTGTTTTTCCTAAAACATTTATTTATTTTTTTATTTTTGGCGCCAGTGAAAACACCGTTTCAAAAATTTTCATCTCCACGATTGTAATAAAATGAAATAGAATCCCTTGGTATTAAACAAGAGGAACAAGAAAAAAAAGTTGACATCAGGTTGAAGCATAGATGAAACACCAAACAAAACATAATCTTTTTATGAGTTAAACCATACGTGGTTTTTATGGAAAATCGGTAAAAGAAACAAACAGTGAATCTGTTTTATATGGGAAAAGAAAAACTCTGGTGAACAATACAACACACGTTACGATCTCATTGATTGTAAAAAGCGGCAGAAGTAAGGCGCGATGAACGAAAAAAAAAAACAACAACAACAAGGAATCGTTATGAAATTCACCAAGGAGAGGCTAATGCCATTAATCACACATCTTCAGCACATGGTGGACGGTCGCAAATTTACTTCAGTTTTTTCTGTTTTGCTGCCATTTGATATATATATAATCAGTGGCAGTCTCATTTCAAGTCAATCTTGATCAGGATAGGTGACCTGAACACGAATCAAATCAGTGGAATAATACTCTTAATATCAATCTATGGTGAAAAGGTATATTCAAGATTGAACAATAACACGCAACGTGTGTCCTCACACTGAATGGACAACACATAAAAACTGAAATAGATAGATTGACCGTAAAAGATAAAACATCAAATGGCTAGTTAGAATTTTCGTTGCACATGACTAAATATGGTTTTATATAATATTAAGAATAATGTCTATTTGTCTGTTAGACTGGCAGATGAAAAAAAAAAAACGAACAGAAAAGAAAATTCCAATTCCATAGGAAAATATGTTTATGTGTGTCTCATTTACCACCTCCCCCACACACATGAAAAATATTTTTATTCATATAAATTATACCTGGAAAATATGGATGGATGTTGACCATTTAGTTTATATGTGCTGATATGAGAGATCGATTGAGTTTCCCTCTGTTCAATTCCTTAGGCAATTTTTGTCATCCTCGGCTGTATATTAAAAATCTTTCAGTCCTGTTTTATCTTTAACACACAAGAATGGGAAAAAGGACCATCAGATTTTATCACCGAAACACAACACGCTTTGGCCACAGGGCACTTCTATCGTTGACATCATGAAGTTTTTTTTATTTAATGGAAATCACATAGAGTGAAATAGAAATCATATGTTGAAAATCTTTTTGATATAAACTTGTCCATAAAATAAAGGTAGCAATGCTAAGAAAAGTTTCTTTCCATTCGTAAAAAAAAAAAACAGAAAAATAATATCAGTGAATAACATTGATGGAACGAATATATGATTTTCAATATGTAGAGTCACCATTTGTCCAAAAGGTATAATAATAAAAAATGACCTTTTTCCTCTCCCTTATTTTATACCGTACACACACTAAAAATCATTTAAATATTCCCAATGGTACATCATCATTCGCATATGGTTTTTGGAAATCCCCCATTGGGACACTATTCAAATAGGTGGACCAAGTCATACAGTGTATGCCAATCAAATCGAATGTCAATCTGCCTGTAATGGTCTCTGATACCTTTAAAACTAATAAAATCCATTCGGTGGTGATCATCAAATTTTAAACCCACCAAACGATAACATTCAATCGAAGAACTGTGTCATTGACCAACACAATAGAAAGTTTTACCTAATTTTTCAATTTGCATAAAAACCATTGAAACAATGAACGTAAGTTATCAAAATACCAATTGAATTCTCATGTTGATTGTTTTCCAATAACACGGAATGTAAAACTTTTCTTCATGATTGGAAAAACATTAAGTGACTTCGATAGAAACAAGAAGTAACATCGACAAATTTTCTTGTTATAAGAAAATCAATTGAAATTTATTACACATGAAGAGACGATTTTCCAAGAACAAAAATTACAAAAGTGCAAGCAAGTCAACATGAATTTAGTTTTATTGGAGGTTTAGTGCAATCATCAATAAAAGGTGTAGTATACCGAAAGGAAGTCAACAAAATGTCAAAAGAAAATATTTCATTTGGTTTCCGGTGTATCCCCAATAACAAGTAATCGGAAATAAATGTTCAATTGAACACAAGAAGTCAAAAAGTGACTAAAGAAATGGATAATAAATAGGAATACCTATTAGCTGTGATTGTATATTTCCTTCTATCCACTAAAGTTTTATTACCGTTGCACTTGAAATGCCACTAAAGAGACCTTCAAAGTTTCTTTTTTCTCTGTTAACAAATACAATCATTTTGTTGGTTCACCAAGTGAGACAACATAAAATCAATTGGAGTAAATCGAAAGCCAACGGAAAATACTAAAAAAAAACTGCAAAAGAAAAACTAAATTTATTGGCATTGCAGAGAAAGGTCATCTTCTTTGTGTGAATTCCCATTAGTTACCTCCGTTTTTCTGAAACATTGGATAAGTTTCAAAAGTGCATTATCCATAGGATACATTGAAATGAACTGAATAGCAAAACCGATATCTTCTCTACTGTTTGACGATAGACAAAAATAATAGAAATGAAAAGAATCCAAAAAGAAAATGTGTTGACTTTTTCAATGGCAGTGGCAACCACTTAGTTGTTAATGTAGTTTAAACTCCAAACATGAGAACTTTTTTCTCTTGTTTTATATCCATTCCCTAGGATTAGATGGTGACCTTTGGCTGATAATACTGAATATTTTTCGGTGAATCAATTTAAACTGGTTTTTTATAATTTGACAATTCGTTGCCGTTTCTTATTTCTTTAAATCTCCTAACTGGATTTTTGGTTTAACCTCAAGTCAATTGAGATATTGTCAGTAACGTTTTTTCCTCTCCATTCCTCTATTTATTCAGCGATAGATTACTAACGAAATTTTATTTCTTTTTTGTTCAGTGCAGCTTTTACCAGACAATCATCAGATAATGGAAATGAATAAGGTAAAATGATAAAATTTATTGCAACGTAAAATCCATATTTAGTATTTTATTTGAGTGAATCTCCTGCCCTCCCAATATTAAACCAGTACATGAGATCAATTTGAATCCTTTTGAGTTGAATTTATTCAGTTTTTTTTCATTATTTTCACGTAATGCACATCGTAGGAAGCCCCTGTCTCACTTGCCTCCTCATATAATACAACAGAGTTAATTGCTTTTGTTGCGAAACAATGCATCCTGAAATAATATATCCAAACCATTGGAGATTGCATTTATAACCTTTTTAACTCATACATTGAACATATTACTCTTTTTGGGGCACATTGAATTGAATCAACTCTACTCTGTTTTTTTTTCTGGGCCAACATTCAGAGAAGAGTAATAATAAAAAAATCAACAAAAGTTCGGCACCAAATAATCCAAAATAAAAAAAAAACGAAAATTCATATTATTGCTATGCTGCAAAAGTCAGAATTGTAAAATATCACTATTTCATTGAAATGGATGAATGTAATACTCTAACAGTAAAAAGAATAAAAAAAAAACTCAAATTATATAAATTTATTTACTTACAAAACCATAAAAATATGGATTGTTCTACCGCATATCCTGTACTGATCTGTACCAGACTTTCATTGAACTCGAATTGAATTGTGAACCATTCCCATAATAAAAAAAATATATAAAATAAACGCAACTAGCATTGCATTATAATTTATTTGTGCAGACAAAGGTGCAATCACATGATATTTTGATTCAATAGTGTTCTACTCTGTTACTGCAATCGTTTCAAATGAAACTGTGAAATAACCAAAAAACACCCAAAAAAAATAGAAATTACTCTCTGAAATCGAGATTCTGAGAGTAAAGTGATTGCAGTCATTTCAAAAAAAAAAAACGAAATAACATCCATAGTTCAATTCATCTGGTTTTATTTCTGTTCTCAATGTTTAATTCGCAATGGTTATTCTTTTTTTTTATTCTCACTTGCCACCCCCAAAAGCACAGAACAAAAATATTGCGTGAATGGGTCGAATCCACAAAAAAACGCAAAATTTTAGCTGCAATTTTTATTGTAATAACTGCTAGAATATGGTAATAAAACATCAATTTTATACTGACAACAACTGAAACGTAAAAATATAAAAAAAAGGAACAAAATTTGGTTCAGTATGTTCTTTTTGTTCAATTTATAGGCATAAAACGGTGACCACGTCGAATGCATCAACGCTATTCTCAATTTGTGGATTCGCGTGCTTCCGCGATTTTCCTTCTTTTTTGTATTCAAAAGTGCACCCAAAATGTATTGGAAAAAAAGAACATTCCAACACAATGAGACACAGAACAATTAGTGGGGTAGTTTGATGTGTCTCTGACTCCCATATGGAATTGACCTATAGATTGTGTTGAGATCATAAAAACTAACCAACAAAAAAAGGAAGAAATCCACCATCACGTTAACAATCACCATAAAACTAACAAAAATTGACAACTACCAGATGAGAATAGAGGCAAGTAACGGGAAATTGGTGTAGAGACGTGAAAAACCAACACACAAAACACAAATTATGATGTTCTAATGTACTCTCATGGTCCCATCAATAAATGAATTTTCCATTCTCTATTCAATAAAACCAGAAAAAATTGCATTTCAATACACAATCGATTTTAATCATCATTTTCCCCCCACAATTCTAAACGCAACTATTGTTCATACAAAGATGAACGTAATGGACTTATCATGAAAATTTTTTGGTAATGATTCACTATTATCCGTTTTCAATTCAATTTCTTTCTATGATTCATTCAATCAATGACCATTACAATCAATATTATTGTTTTCGAGATTTATCAAAACCATTAATGCATCCGAATACCCACTAGAAAGGTAATAAAAGAATGAATTTATTCAAACGGGCAACAGAAACTGCAATGTCTCACGTTTCTCTTATATTATTTTTGAACTAAAAGCCCCATCTTAAGGAAGTGTATATTATCTCGTTCAATCTCAATGTAAAAGAATAACTTTTAATAAAAGCTAAAAAGCTAAACGATGTACTTCACCGTCTCATTGTTCTCACGCCTTCTTAAATGTCATTTGGTAACTTATCCAACATTAAAAGGGAGATATACAGGACAAACCTCTATCGTTAGGACATATATTTATTGCTACATCATGAAGTTACAATCCAGCCAACTAAAAAACAAAAAATAAACTAAAACATCGACAACATATCGGTGAGACATGACTAAAAGTACATAAGTACAACGAGAAAACTCCTGGCAGGTAGCCGAAGGTGGGGCAACCGTATTAAGTGTATCATTGAACAACTCATGGTATAGTACTCAGTATGAGGTAAATGCATGATCTCAATATTACCTTGTTTTTTATTCGTCTATTGGACTCATATTCTCAGTGTGTCATGTTGTGTACGTATTTTATTTTTCTTTCTTCATCTATAGAGAAGCTTAGCATTCTGATGGAATGCATACAAAAACACTTAAGCTCTCCAGCAGGCATTATACCGTGTGACGCATATAACGTCCTATTCAATGTTATTTTCCTCTTAACGGCATCACCGTGTAATATGACTCACTACTTATTGAATCCCGACTTTATTAAAAAAAAAAAACCTGAAAAAAGTATGAGGTTTGGCTGACTAATATAAACTTTACTATGAGAATATGTCATATAATGGAGAGTATAATGTATTTCATACATTCTATCACCTATTTGGTAGAGGATAACTGTTCATTTAAACGGAAAATTCTCAAAGGAAATCTAATGTAGAACGGTAAATTGTAAAGAATTGATGTGCCACTTAAAGTGTGTAACACCTCAACTATGTGACCAAGTGGCCACTACGATAAATTGTCGTCAATTAGATGTGTCGTACCCTAATGATAAAAATGACATGCCTATTCTATTAAAATGTCGCATCGATGAAAATGATATCGACATTCAAGTGGATTCATTGAACTACCTGCAAAATTTCCAATTTCCCTTCATAGAAAAACCTCCGATAAAAATAACTCGATACTTTTCTCATCTAATTTCATTTGTGGAGACACATTGCGAATTTATTTAGTTGTGAATGCAAAAACAGTCAACGTTGGAAAGAAAGAAGTCAACCATTGTAAATGAAATTGTTATTTTAGAGATCGGCAGTTACATTCTCTACTAGTGCAACCCAAACCAGCTAAATTGAAAAAGATTTTGACTGTTTCTCTTGAAAATTATGCTATCGAGAAATACTTGTGTGTAATCTAATATTCGAAATTCAATACGTGCTCTATCAATTGTTACAATA
This sequence comes from Coboldia fuscipes, assembly GCA_001014335.1. Classification (NCBI taxonomy): domain Eukaryota; kingdom Metazoa; phylum Arthropoda; class Insecta; order Diptera; family Scatopsidae; genus Coboldia; species Coboldia fuscipes. The sequence continues at coordinate 74,127 of JXOR01000025.1, forward strand.
AAATGTAATTGAATTGTAATTGAGAATATGTTAGTTGCACCTGGTTCACAACATTTTTGAGACACAACCCTCCTGTGGTGCATACAATCGCTGCCAACAAAAAAAGAAAACCGTTGACATACTCATTGATCTGGTGTGGGATTTCAAATTTACTCTCTTTTAGGTGTAATTGGTATATTCAATTGAATCAGGAATATTTAAATTCAATGAGAACAAAAGAAGTGAAAATTATTTCTAATTAAAGTATACCAAATGTTGTTGAAGAAAAACGGTCCGATTTTCATTCCTAATGAATTGAAGGTAGAAAATAAAAAAAAGAACTGAACTATTGAAATGACAAAAATGTTATCTAACCCCCCCTCAACAACTATTTAATCAACGATGAATACGAATAATATTAATCATTTTCATCCATTTTCTACAACAAACAGATAATTATAAAGATGAATGGATTGCACATGAGCCAAGCACACGTCACACGTGAATCACCGTTTGTCATTCAAATGGTTTTTTGAACAAAGAAATTTCCCATTTCAAATGATTCAGTGAAATATACACAAAATCTATTATAAAGTCGTTTGTGTACTTCACAAAAAAGTAAAAAGGATTAGAACACCTCTTCTGATTTACCCATTCATTATCTCATTCCCATTTCTATTTATTTGACGACTTATTTTTGATTAAGAGACTTTCCGTCAGGTTCACTTGTCGCATATTCAAGCACACGATATCAACCACTTTTCATTGTATAACTCGTAATTGTAAAATTTTCTTCAATCATCTCTCATCAAATTCAGTTAAAAAATGTTCAAATCTTTACAATATTGTTACTGGCACAGCACCCATCATCTTCAACTGATGACTATAGTAAAGTATAATTTTCATGAAATTTATCTGTTTCCATTATTATTATTACAAACGGATCAAAAATACTGAAAAGGTGCCACTTCAAAAGTCGTAACAATAATTATGGTTGATTACCTAATACCATTGCTAAGGGAAACGCACATTCATTTCACAACAATTTTCATAATAATTTATCCCAGTGAAAAGGTAACGAGCCATTGTTTAATGTAAATTACGTATGTATTCAATCAAAAATTATGTTATCAATTCATCCATTCACATTTCATTTCCCTCTAAATTTTCATCTTTATGTTGATGGGGTTTTTGTTCAGTTCTTCATTTCTTTTTTCCTCGATGAACAAAACGTAACTGTGAAACAACAATATTCATGTTAGAAACAGAGACAAAATCCTTAAAAGACAATAATTCATTTTGGCCACAAAGTGATAGAGATAACTACCTGCAATCCTAACTGGGCGGATTATTTTCATTATCCACTCAATAAAACTAGTGATTTCTACCGAAATCTTGTAAAAACAATTCAATTAAGTGAATTGATTTAATTACTTGTCTCGATTACTAAAATGAAAGTCAACATAGAAACCGCACACTAAATTAAATTGGCATTGAGGGTTGCACATTAAATATCTATTATTGAACAATTTAAAAAAGAATTTCTCTTTTTCACCTCACCTCTATATGCACCATTGATTCAACTCTAACATTTAATACAAATAAAAAAAGAATAAACCAAATACTTTACTAGAGTGCTGGGAATTCCGTTTAACCAGCAGCTAGCAGACAACCGGAGATAAACAAGAGTAGAAAAACTGTCGTCAGTAGAAAAAAACACTTTAACAGTAACCAACTTCCGATAATTTTCATGTCCTCTGTCGGCTATACTACAATTCCATTCAATATCCATAACTTGGTAAAATTGCAATCGTTGCCCTCCATTCCCAACTACAATCTCCCAATTGACTACCATATGTGAATCGAAAACAATATTTACTGGGCACAGAAAAACAACTGCAACAATATGTTTCACGTAAAACGGAACTGAAGTATAAATGGAAACTTATTTCTCTATAGAAGCAAACACCAAAAAAACACCGAAGAACTCTTAAAGTTAAAACTTCATTTCAACAACTTTTTGGCATACAAAACAGAAGGTATAATACCTAATGTCTTGAATAGTTTTTAGCTCAAGGATTTAAAATAAGGAACATTTGAAAATGTATTCTTATGGGACAATCGTATGTGGCATTTTATCAACAGTATGTTGATGCTATTAGACAAGTAAATATTTGAAATGTTATTAATCACAATTTGTTGAATGAAGACATAAGATTTGGCCTCCAACCCACCCAATTCACTCACTTATATCACAATCAGGTATTTACCATTAATGATTACTATAACATTTTAGTATTCTATTTTTCCTATTGATTTGAGGGTAAGACAAAGAATTGAAATACGAATAAAAAAGAACTGCTTGGATTTTAAATCTAACGATTGAGTGAGTGTATAGAAATTGCAATCTCACTAAAGCCGAGAGTCATCACCTTTTCATTCATATTAACTATGGGGGATGATGGTTTATTTATTCATCTTTAGATTTAATCTTACAACTTTTCTTGTTTATATTATTGGTAAAACTTTGACAATAATTTATTTCAATTCATCGTATAACATCTTGTAGGAGGGTATTTCAATTTAAGATAATATTTTAAGTAATTCATATGGGTTCTACTATACACAACAACAGTATAGCATACAACATACAAGCATACGACTAGTTTTCACATAAAATTTTCTTTAAATGAGAACAGATGAGAAACTTTTGAATAAAATTTTGTATACATTTTCACATGAGCACACGTGAAAACAATTCACCTAAATGGATATGTTTTACTTGAATATTTAAACTAAAACCATTACCTTCTTCTATAGTTAAAATACACGTAATCATCATGTATTGTATTTTAATTGTCAATTCATTAACCAACAAAATAAAACTTTTGGTTTACTTACCAACCAAAAGTATCAATGTTTCATTTCTTATTTCCATGTTAATCATATGTGACTATGCTGAATATGTGACTTTTATTGTGAATAATAACCGCATACGTTTACCAGATTTTATAATCTTAAGAAAAGTCTTGACTTAAAAGTGATTCATTGATATTATAAAAGTCATTTAATAAAAAAAAAAATAACCGAATGAATAGAAAAAGTGAATTATATTCTATTTTCCATTTAGTTTTTTCTTCTATTCTTGGATAAAACGATGGAAAATCTAGTCAAGACATCTCGACAGCGATTATTCATTCATTTTGGAGTTTTGGGTGATTCTTTTTACTTTGAGGTTAGGTAAAAGAATGGGTTAAAAGGGTGACACTTTTATCCTCAATGCCGTATTAAAGTAGACAGATGGTCCCATGGCGTTAACCATCTATAGATTGTTAAGAAACACCTCTAACGGTTTCAATAGACAACGATATAGAGAGAAAAATGAAATCACTGAGGGTGAATCATTAAAGAATTTCACATATTTTATGGTGCCGGTTTTTCTCTTTTTTATCTATCATACATAGAATTTTCCTTATACAGGCCTTCTAACACTGTCATATTATGCGTGAATATGTCAAAGTCAACACAAATATGGAAGAAAATATTGGTAAAAGTTTTATGACATTAAAAAATCTATGGAAAAGAAATTGATTTAAGATTACACCTCGGTTTCTTTATGATGAGACACGACATTCAAAGTACAAAAAAAAAACATATTCCAAGTAAATTGAGTGAACGGTATATGACAAAACAAATGAGAATGATTAATGATGGTGATATGCATATGTGCTATTAACCGTTTTGCCTATGCTTTTACCACAGCCCCCAGAAGCTTAAAACACACATGTCGAGGTGAAAAAATAAAGGAAAAATGTTATGCGTTAAACCGTCTCTTCAATTTTCCGTTCGTTTTTTTATTCAAATTTTCACGGTTTTCATCCACAAAAACTGATAATTGGCTTGAAATTTTCCTTCTGGCATAGATGAGATAGTTTCATTTTTGTTACAAGAAACAATATATCATTCCATATGATGCATATTAAATTGGAATTTTCTTCAAAACAACAATCAAAAAGGTAACCAAATTCAATGGTTTCAAAAAAAAAAAACGAAAGGAAATTTCTTCATCAGTTTACAAATCAGTGTATATTTGATCAATTGCCTTCAAGGAACTTCAATTAAACCGAAACATAAATCATTGAATAAAAAAAAACATCAAGGAATTTAATAAAATTGAACCGAAAACGGCCAATAAAAACCAAAATCTTAAAGTTCTAACCATCTTTACCTTCAACAAGAACACCAAACATCTTCAAAATAAATTTTATGATTAATTCAAATGGATTATCTATAACAAAGTCTTTTGACTACATAAAAACCACCATCAATTCACCGTATATAAATCAATTTTTGTGATTCAACCCCCTCAGTTTATAAGCGAATGTTGTTTCATCTTCACTCTCTTCTATGTATTTCCTTGTTGTTGTTTTTTTCTCTGGAAAACATTTATAATATTCAAAAGTGAGGATTAAATTTAGACCAATTGTAATGTAATTTGATTAGTGCAGACAAGAAAATGGGGTACAAATATATTCACATCTTTTCATAGTAATGAATGGTACAATGATAGGATTATTCGGTAAAGTGCACACTCTGCCATATGTGTTATACCGTACCATCGTACCATTTTCTATTAAATAGAAAATCATTCAGAAAACATCCTAATTCGCACTCTCATACCTTTTGATATTGGGTAGGTATTTATTGTCCATAAACGCACACGTTGATTCATCCCTTTTCTTTCCCCCTAACGTTTTTACCGTTCAACATTTTACAATCAGTGGGCGCACTTTATCACTCATTCTCTTTAATTTTCATCGAATACTTTAAACGTATCACGTAGGGAAGATAAATTGGAATCGTATTATGAATATAATAGCTGTGCTCATTGACTTATCGAGGTATTTTCCATTTATATTATATAAAATTTAATTTAGAATATTAGACTTCAAGCAACCATTCCAACCAAATCTTTATTCATAGTCCAGCCACTTGCATTCAATTTAACTGTGCTTATTCATGCAATTTCTGGATAACACCGATAAGATGCTTACAACAAATTGAGAAAAATATAATGTTCACCCTTCAATAAATGATGGTTGTCCACCTTATGGCTCATAATTTGTTTCCATTAAATAAGGTGGGTCATGAAACAAAAACAAAAAAAAACACACATCTTCAAAGTCATCCGTCTCTTATGTGTTGTCTACACAGAAAAAAACTAAAGATCACCCCCTCATCAACATCTCATTCATTTCATATACAAAAATATATTTAATATTGGCCGTCAAACTCATTTAAGACACTTGTCGACACCTGCAATACATTTCATCGTTAGGTGAATCACACATAAGCATTCTTAGACGCTTCAATAAAACTGTTACCCTCACAATACAATAAAAATTATATTACACTTTTACCATTTTCATGCTGAATGGAAAAACAATTTTCCTGACTTTAATTCTATCGTATTCGCACAGAACCAAAAGCATAGAAAAAATGAAATTGATGAGAGGTTCTCTGTGAATCGTCTCATATGATGAAGGAAAACCTTTACTATTTTTTCTCTTATTTTCTTCTTTTGGTTAATAATATTATTATACGGCAAATAAAGTACCCAATGTCACAAAACTAAAAAGGTATATAAAAACTAAAGAAAAACGGTTATCATTCGAAAATAAAATATCAACAATATATGAAATGAAACGCATTGAGTGATACCCAAATACACTACACAATACAACCAAAAGACTAAAAGAAAAGCATAGCCAAAATAAAGAAAGCAAAAAAAAAAATAGACACGTAAGCAATCTGCTGAAGACAGATGTTGATCTTACACCTTATTCAGTTTTAATATGCGTATCCCTTACGGTTGAATGTGTACATCTTATTGCACCCCATCAACTGAAAGGTGGTTATAAGGCACTACTATGGATTTCAACTAAATCGTTGGGTCTCCACCATATTGATTCATTCCGGTGTAATCATAAACTTTTCTTTTATTTTTCCTTACGTATCTCAAGTGGTACGTTTTTATGCGTAATAAGTGAAAGCAATCGGAAATGATATCAAGACTCAATAGAAATCCTCTCATTTACAGGCAAGTGTCTTTTAACTATAACCCAACACATAACTTTTATGCCTGATGGACCGGTGTCTTTGTTTCGCATAGAATTAAATCGAATTTACCGTCAATTGATTGCCTCGTTTTATTTTTTTTTTCTATTTGGGGAACACTCACAAGGAGACTGGGCCATGAATCACACACCATAAAGGTAAGCATAAATACCGTCATCATTCTCATCATGCACCATTTTACTTTATTAGCCCGTACACGTTTAGTTATCCAGAATCATTGAGGATAAGCACTTCTCAAAAGATGATCAAATAAATTCACATTCAATTGATGATGTGATGAAAATTCTTTCTTTTATTTCATTCGATATTTTATTATTCTTTTTCCAGGCATCCAGAGTGATAACCAAAATACCATGCGGTTTTAAAAATAATAATTTTATTTTTATGTCACCAATATTTAATGGTGAGTAAAAATACAAATAGAACCAATCGAGCAAAAGACCAAACATTCAGTTTTTCTTTTTTTTTTGTTGATAATAAATGAAAATAAAAATGATAAAATTTATTACCTGAACGAATTGTTTTACGTTACAGAACAATGGCAGAATCAAAATTGGGGGGATGAGAATTATACGTTTCGCGGTTGTCATGCTAATGGACATGCAATTAATTACATCGGTTTCCAATTGCCATAGAGACACTTTTGTTGTCCAGGTAGCAATCCGATCAATTCGACCAATAAAGAACAACGGAATAATTCGTTACCAAAGAGACCGTTTTGCAGTCAACTCACCTAATCTAACGCACAATTATCCAGACACAAAGAAGAGTCAAACCAATGCCAAATTTTTCCGTTTTTTTTTTGTGTGCAATTGCCAAAGTTTACGCATAATTTTTACTAGTTTCATTGTGTATGTAAACGCGTCTCTATCATCTTTTGAACAAAAGAAAAGTCAGTTAAACAACGGTGAAATATTCACCGTCATGAAATAGTCTGATTATTCCCTCATTGGGTTGATTCATTCTACCGTTACCTTACAATTATTTCATAAAATATCCCTTCACGAAATGCACCTCCATGCATTTACCATTATATTCTATTGATGTATGCGTTAGTGTGTGTGTATTTTTTTTATATTTAGCAACCCTCGCAAAATCGAATTATTACCATAATACCTTTCGTATTGTTAAAATGGATATGCCAGTTGTAAGTGCTTACCGGAATGAGGAAAAGGTATTTCATTGAACACACAAAAAAAACATTAATGAATCTCAAAAATTGAGGGTTGAAATTATTCGTTTCAAGTGCGTACCGTGGCCATTCAAAACAATAGTTTCACCATCAATTTTTACCCCTAATTTTTTATTTAGATGAAGAACAGAGACTTTTCTGTATGGACCTCAACCACCTCAAATATGTCGCATATTTAGAATTTATGTGAAGGTGAAAAAACACAGTTCAGTTTGTATTTTAGGGTGGCAGGTGACGCAGCCAAAATAACCAGAAAAGATTCTATTTTATTCTGCGTATTTATGGACAAATCATAATCGCACCCTTTGCAATTTTTTCCTGATCCTTCCTAACATTCATATGACTCATACAAATGCAGTTTTTGTAACAAATAAAAATTCATTTGGTGAGGGTGAAAGAAATTCTATATCTTTCTGATTCACTTTATATACAAATTGGATTTATACGATAAAGGTATACACAGACGATTACAATTGAAGGTAATAGTGCGGTAGCTGATGATGGTGGTGGTACTTGGATTGGTGATTGTAATGGTTGACTATCCCCTACCCACTAATACCATTCAACAATTGCCAGAGTTAAAATTAATACTGAAGGGTGATTATTTGCACGTGTATTATTTCAGTCTTTTGAGCATTTTAAAACTGAAGAATGGAATTAAAATTACTGTTTTTCTATTAAACATGGCCAAATGGAAATGCTCACAATCTACGAATGAAAAATAATAATTTTAATGAATAATATTTTAGTTATAATCGTTTTTCCACAAAACTTTATCGACTACTGTACGTCTTATGAATTTTGTAAATCGCAAATGCTCAACTAAATAGAAACCATTGAACCAATTAGTCTTATTAAATCCCTCTCAATCAATCATATTGAAATATAACACCTTTTGTCTCAAATGAGAATCCTGATGAGGAAAGATTTCATAATAAATTATGATGCATAATTTTCCTATCAGAAAATTTGTCCAACATTTATGGTTTTCTATTGTCATACACCGCATTTCTATTGAAACAAAAATAATTATGGTTTTTCATCAAATCGCAATTGAATTGTAGAATGTGTTTCATTTTTAAATTTAGTTTCTTCATAAGAACGAAATTGAAATCATCATCAAATTACAACCAATAAATTCAGTGTTCTACAATAAACTGGAAACTGAAATCCCATGATGCTGAATAATCTAAATAATCAGTTATGCTGTCATCCTTTAATACGTTGAACCGTTCAGTTTCAAAGTATTATGGTTGTCCTTTTTATGTATCACATTCAACGTGACTGGGTGACGATAATAACTCCCCGAAATACACAATCCGTTACACTTCAATGACGGATACCTTACAAATAAGTACTACTTCTTATAGGTACTCTCTTTCTCTTCAAGTATCCGTCTATCAATGGGATTTTCTTCGAAAAACTTTCACTTAATTATACACCAACAAATCGGTATCACTAAAGTCTTTTGCTATACTATTTTTGGGTTGATTGAATACCTTTCTGTTTTATGGTTTTCATGGTATGGATTTTAGAAAATAAGATGTTTGATATCAATTTTATCGTAACCGACTCTATGAGACCCAATTTGATGAATAGAAGTTTTTGCCTTTCGGCAAATCCTCTCTAAAGGTGGTTTTGATGAGAAGATTTATAGATGAATTATCTCTCTATTTGTGTCTTAAAGAACTTTATCTACCATAAATTTGCTAGAATAGCGTGTGCCTTTAAATGCCAAATAATTACCTCAATGACCGATTATCGATATTTAAATTCCATTCAATGAATGATTAACTGAAAAACTTTATCCGTTTACCAATAAATACAGTGAATTTTATTTACGTTTTCTTTTTAACAGATACTTTTTCTCACATCATCTTCTGGTTCATAAAGGTGATTTAGCACGTCATGCGACGTGTGAATTTCACCTGGTCCTGTCAACATCTGGTAGAGTCATTCTTCACAAAGATGCAATGAAAACAAAATCCAAAAAATAAAAAACAGGAAAAGTGAAAGGAAAACCTGTAAACGTGTAAAATATATTTTCTTTATCGAAAACAACATAACAGAAGATCCACAAGAGCAAAAAAAATTTAATGTTTCAACTGGAAAACATAGAAATGAAGTAATATATGAAAGTTTAGCACATCAAATCGACGCGTTCAGGCAGAATACTGATAAGGGTGACTTTGTTATTGATTCACCTAAACATAATGTACGTGTGATCATCTTTCTCCTTCTATCACCTAGTCAATCCATTGGCCCCAAATATAATTTGGATAATAGAAGGTAAGATGTCACAATATGTTTTTACACACAGGAGATATTGAAACGAATGAACAACTGTATATAAAAACCATAAGTTAAATTCCGTATAGGTAGGCAGATATTGAATAAGGTGAATGTTAAAATGTCTATTTACGTAGGACATCATTTTCTATTTTATTTTTATTTTTTTTCTTTCTTCATTCAGTATATTAAACATTTACCGCCTAAATAATGTGTGTAACACGGGAGTTTAACACATTAAATATGTTTTTGCAAAATACTATGGTTTTTTGCTGATGTAAGAAAACCATATTTGAGGAAAAATGGCCTTTCCATCCCCCACCCACTCCAACATGTGTATACACAAATAATCGAATAAACGATAGATACTTTTATCACTTGACTGCACCAGAAGTTAAGAATAATGCTTACACCTTAATTCATGTTTTACGTAATCAACATACATAGATATGGAGCATAACATGCATACGTTTACCTATCAGCTATTTAAGGTATACCAATAGATAACATCATAAACACATTGTGGCACACCGCTCCAACTTCCATCCCCCAACCAATTTTCTCTTTACACTGTCACCTTCAATAAATGAGATTACACATAAAATGTACAATAAAAACATTTGTTGTAGAAATTTGGCTTCCATGTTATCCAATTGAATTTTCAAACAAAATTTTCTCTGTTGCATAACCAAAATTCAATTAATAATTCATCTAAATAAGGAAACTATATTCGTATACCTTTAAAACGTCTGATCTAACCATAAATACAACTTTTTTCGAAATATTTCCGCTTCACTGTACTTAAATTATTATTATTTTACAGTTTTATATGATACCGATCTACTATCTAGTGGTTTTATAGATTTATTTTCGCGTCTTTTACACGTTGATCAGAAACCAGGAAAAAATTTAAAAAAATATATTGGCCTTTTTGGTGGCCTCCTTCAATTCAAATACAAGAGAAGATTGCGAAACCAGGATAATGTTCTAGAGATAATTGGAAACTTTTTTAATTACCGGAATCCAAAATGTGCCAAAAACGACTTAACACAATCCCCTCCCTCCCACATAATATCCAGTCCATATTGAATATCACCTATGCGAAGAAAAAGTTTCACTTTTTTTCTCTCTCGATTCTTTAAATGATTTTAATGGTACAGTTCTTATGTATGCTCAATGTTCACGGTAATATAATCACTTTATTCAGTTGATATTAATTTTCGGAAGTGGTTCAAGCCGCATCCGTAGCCGTTTATTAATTTTTTTCCTCTTCTTATCTTCCTATTTCTTCTTTTTGGATCTTCCTATTACACCCGTATAGTTGATAATAAGTTTCTATTGAAACGGTACCATGGGAAGACAAAGTTAGTGCTAAGGGTGCAATTGAAAGGCCAAAATAAATTGCAAGTAGGTAATCGATACTAAACCATTGGAGAGTGATTCCATTTAAAAGAATACGATGTCATCTTAATGCTAATGGTGACAAATCATCCGGTGTATTTTTCTAACTAGGAAATATATTTTTATATTCAGAAGACAATCATTTATATTTATTATAATGATGAGGCACCGTCAGTCAACCATGAAACTGGTTCTTATGTATTCAAAAATCATACAGCACAATAAGGTAGTACCAAAAAATAAAAACAAAAAAAATAAAACTTTCCACCAAAAGGAAAAGAGAAAAAATAAAAGAACAATTGAAAAGAATAAAACTTTTTCTCTTCTTAGAATAAAGAAATGTTTTCCGTTACCTTGATGATTATAGCCAAAAATTCAAATGTTTTAGACCGAATAAAAATAAAATTGTTGAAAACTCTAAATTGTTTCTTATTAAAATTCAATGTGTCCCCAATTACAAATTCAATTTACTTTCATTACTGTAAATTATATTCCTCTCGAATTCTATGCTCGTTTGACAATAAATACCTTTGTCTCATACATTGAAGTTTATTCTGTTTCATTTTTATTCGTAGCAGATGGATAGAACTAACAACCAAAAAAAAAAAAATTAACGTAAGGAAGAAATAAAACGTGAAAAAGTTTTATTTCAGTTACAATACAACTTTCTTCTTTGCCGCCAAAGAAAAAGTATCATTGAAGAAAACTTTCTTTATACTCAATGACGTCCAACATTAAAACCAGAGAAGTGAAAATAGGAAATTATGTTAAGTGAAATGTAAATTCTACGGGTGCATGATAAAATTGATAAAATAAAGGTTGTGGTAACAGATCCGCCCTGGTTCATTGAATTAATGTCGATCCAGGTTAAAATTAATCTTTCGGTTTTCCACTAACACCGAACACAATTGAATTTAAATTCATTCGATACTTGAAAATTAAAAGAAACAAAACCTTCAACCACCCCAAAAATAAAAGTAAAGAATAATAGAAAACTTATCGGTTTTAATTTAACGGTAGTTGATTCATTTAGTGCAAAATCAAATCAATTAGAGTTTGAACATGATCACATGATTCATAGGATAAAATCCATTAAAACGATTTTTTTCTTTATATTCATTTGAAAATTCATTTAGTTATTGAAAAAGATACACATTAATTTCCATTAGGTAGAATATTTATCTAACAATTTTCATTGGCAAATTCATAATGGTTTTTCCACTGTGCATGGATTAAAAGACTCAGCACATATTAAATTGATTCAATACGAGAATAGATGGGTATGCGGTTATGCAAACATATCAAAAATCTCTTATGAGTAAAACGATAAAATCGGTGCAATATGAATTTCAATTGAAATTTGGTTATGATTTTTATTCACCTTTTAACAATTCTCTACCTCTCAATAATCTCTCATCTGAGTAAGACACAATTTGAATTTTCATATTGAATTGAATTCAAACCAAAAAAAAAGGAGAAGAAATTTTGTATAAAGTATGCTAATACAGACAGCTCTTACATTTAGCATTCATCGTCTCATGATGGGTTTTTACCATTGCACACATGATAGGATACGTTTTTAATAGACACACTCACATATGAGACCAATTATTATTACCGATTGCCATTTACTCCTCTCTACTATCTATCAATGAGACTGGGTACAACTACACTAAATTAATTTGATGTAATCTCTACGAAAAGACACACTCGTTAGAACATCTCCAACTCCCATAAAATGTCTGTTTTAAATTCAGATTACAACTTTTCTTTCATTTTTTTGGTACACCCAATATACCAAACGAATTTAACTGAATATTTATGGATGAGACAATCAATTTATATGATAAATGAATCATTGCGATAAAAGAAATACCGTTCAATATCAAACTAATAGTTCTGCATACGTCAGCATTTAAATTTATTGGACATTCGATTATGACTTGTAACTTGGATTCAATTCATCTCATTGTTATAACTCCACCACAGTCCATTCAACTTTTCTTTGCGTCGTTCAATCGCATCTTCTGTTATTTTATCGAATAATAAAATAATTGAATCAAACGTAAAAATAAAATGGAGAATATAAATTCCAATTGAATGGCAAATTGTCCGTTAAAAGTTTCACCTGTGTTTAATACAAGACAGTTTTTTTACGTGTACAATTGAACCAATCTAAGTGACAAAAGAAAATTATTATGAGAGAATTAAAAGCATTTCTTTGTTAACACCCATCTCCTTTGAGACTTTTATCCATATAACGGATAGGTTACACCAATACGATCTTATCCATTTATCCGAATGCCAAAGATTCAATTAAGGATTTTAAATTAAGGAAAAACTTAAATTCACTTAAACATTCTCTGTTACCGTTGCATAATATAAAAAATTTCAGGTTCTCTTTTCCTTTCTCTGCCTTTGGGAAAAGTTTATGATCAACCTCAATTGAAAAGTTTTTTCTTTCTTTATTTGGGTGTGTATGTAAAGGAGGAAAAAATAAACTTCTTAAACTTAAAATTCACTTATGCATTGTATAGTTGACGTTACTTTGAATAAAATTCCAATGATTCCATACCAGTAAAGAAACTGAGTTAGTTTATATTCATATTAAACTGTTGCTAGTAGTTTTGTGGTATAAAACCACCTGGAATGTGAATTGTAAAATTGTTAACATAGAATGATTTAATTTATTTTTTTCTCATCCAACATTTCTTTAACAATAACAGTATGTTATTCATATACTCTGCCATACTTGTTGTTCGTGATACTAGTTTGGAATGAGAAATGATTTAAGATTATTAGAAGAATTTTAACAAGTAACTTATATGTTGTTTGTAAACGGGAGTGAACATTCTTAAATAGAATGTAATTTGAACTATTGAATTTCAAGTTTCTCATCATTTTATCAACACCAAACCCCTTCTGTTCCTTCACCATTGTAGCCAACAAAAAAACTTTGTCTGTGCATCTTTTGATGGGGTAAGATTTAATTCAATTTCATTGTCCAAATGTTCCATAAAAAAAAGACAAACACATATACAATCAAAAGAGTAATTCTTATAAAAGAAAACTATTCAACACGAAAGGAATAAATTTCTTTCAACGAAAAAGTTTTAGTTCTTCTCAAGGTGTAAGATGCCCTCGAACAACCGGATAAAGATACCAGACAGAAAATATTCCTTTGATCTAAATCAGATACAAATATCTCCCAAATGTCCATTTCATTTAACTGATTCCAATATAACTCATACACCAACGGATCAAATTTAGTGGTAAGGTAAAATCATTCGATTTTATTTTATTTTTCCTTTTTCAACCCTAAAATTTTACAATTTCCATAGAATTCTTTTAAATAAAATAAAAAAAGAATTCTCATTCTATATTGATGTTTCATTCTCACTGTACATCCGTCTTTATCAATGAAAATTCCAACAACAATAACCGAAATCCCATATGAAATGGAATAAAAACAAACCGTGTTACATTGTACGAGAAATCCCAAACAATTTTTATCAGTAATTCTTTCTTTTTCGGTTTAAAAATCCTATTGCAGACTATAAAATCGACAGGTCTCTCTGGGGATCGATCCACGTAGAACGGATGATAATCTAACTGAATTTGAGGGCAGTTTATAACCCATGTATGAATGTTAAAAGGAGTTCAATACAAAAGGGGTTGATAGCATATCCACAATGATACACTCAATACAAATATACCAAAATCATTGGTAAGAAAATCCCACAAAATAACTTGAATAAAACAGAAAATTATTGTGGTCAAATAAAAAATTTCTTCAATTTGATTTGATAAGGACACACTAAATCCCATTAGAATGAATCCTTTCTCATTTTCATCGTTTCAGTCTCTCGCCAATTGATTGAATGATTAAAGGAAGAAATAACAGTCAAATTTACAACGAAAGGAGGATTTCAACACCGGTAAGACTTCACCCATTCGCCGAAGAGAACAAAAGAGTTAAAAACACATGATTAATATTTTCACCGACATTTTAAGCTGATTAACTTCTCGTTTAATTTACAGCCATAAATTACATTTTCCGTGAAGTTCTAGATATTTAATGCCTCTCCCCAACGCATAGAAAAAATTCCACGATATCTCACAGGTTCATTGAAACAATATAAGCCACAGTCTAACTCGTCCGAGAAGTCAGGTTATCACCATGAATTTAAATTAACAGGAATGAATACTAAAAAATAACAGAGGAAAAGTACTTGGTCTGTCACTACTCAAACACCTTATTAGACAATATGAATTACAGCTTCAGTCATTCACTAGTTACCATCATCTATGGATTTTCATTATCACCTCTTCGCGTACTTTCATTTACGGACATAATAAATTGACATCATAGGAAAAAATTTTTCACTATGTCGGATTATCCTTAAAATGAAATTCTGTCCCAGGATCATACAAACGAATGACTTACAACTTGGTTTTCCTGTGTGAAAAGTGAAAAATTACACAATTTTTCTAATTAACATTTGAACAGAGAAAAAAAAAAACGCCAAAAAGAGTTGAAGCCCAACGGTGAATTTGTACAGTTGATTGTTGAACACTGACAGACACGAACTTAGTTTTTCAACCATCAACCATAATATATCGTCCACTGTATCGCAATAGCCCATAAATAACAAAGCAATAGATAAAATAAAAAGCGATTAGTTGAATATTTGGAAATGTCCTGATGGGTTTACACAAATTTCAGTTGGGAAATTCAATAACACAAACAGAAAAAAGTGGAATTTTAAAAATGTTGATTTTGATGGATTTCACAGATGATTCGATTATTCATTATGTATTGTTATGTTACACGTTTTTATAACTCTTGACCAGTTCACTCTTCATTGAATCGATTACAACATTATCTCTTCGTTACAATGTTAACTCTGATATCCATTGATCGTAAATTCAAAGTTATAAAAAAACGAAACAAAATTTAATTCGCCGGTATAAAGTAACCCAAATACCAATAATGAATTGCAATTATATTCTATTAAATAATATGTAATTGTAGAAATTTTATCCACCTCCCTTAAAAAATAGTCAAATGCCTGCCATACATCCCACACATACGTACACGAGAAACATGTAATGCATAATTGTTCACTGTTGTTATTACATTCAAGTGAAGGATGCACCTGTACAAGCCAAACATACCATCAATCAGATGCACAATTCCTGTAAATGTCTGTACCTCTCATTCACCCAATCGACCCATCATCCCCAACCCACCCACATAAAAAAACACATTTCAACTTAACGCTACACACATTTAATAATGTTTTAATGTTGATTTGGTATGGCAGTGATAGATATCGTTCACAGCAATATATCATGACTAACATCCGTTGGTATTTTCATATAAAACTGTTTTAACATACCTCAACTTTTTGGCCATATCAGTTTAATTGTTTATACATTGTATATTACTGATTACACACATAGTAACGAGAAATCATTCATCCAATATTTTCAAGTGTTATATGGTACACCCCAGCCGAGTTGAAGCACAGAATCACAATAAAAAAAAAATAGAATTTCAAACAATAACAACAACGATCAATGAAACCGTCAGGTTGATGGGTGTCCTACATCCAAATGTAAATAGTAAAATGACATACACCGTTTCAGGTCCATTGACATGAAATGAAATCACCGTGATAAATGATTGGAAATAATTTATTGGTTTCTGGTTCAGCATTTACTACCAAACAGAATACCATTCTTTTTTTCTCTTCTCTCCACCGTTGTTCCATTGATAACATCATAAAGCAGAAACGAGCAAAATAACAAAAAAAAAAAAATATAAACAACACCCTCACTTACTCATCATTCAAATAGCCAAAGTAAAAATAAAAACAGATCGAAGAATGAAAAATCGGATTTGAATTCAGTTTGAATTTTACCAACCAAAAATACAAAAAGAAAAAAAAAATAGAGAAAAACATTATTTGTGTAATACACTTTGACCCCCACATGACTTTCAGTTCACCGTTGTTGTGGTTGATCCAAAAACGAGTAAAATTTTGTTAACATTCAATTGATTCGAAATTGTTATTTGATTTTATTCAATGCCATAGAGAGCGAGAAACAAAATAAAAAATAATAAACGATGAATTTTCCATCATATGAATTCCTTTTACTATTTGAATTTCATTTGGTTGGAAAATAACAACAACACTGTGACCTTTATTGGATATTCTACCGTAAATTAAAGTCAATGGACTCATCAAAAACATTAAAATTTGAATGACAAAATACCTCTGTTTAATGCTCACCACAAATGAATAATTAAATTGCGATTTTTTATTCATTTTTATCGGATTGTTATTTGCTTCCCAACGAGGTGATATTAATTCTTTCGACACTTTAAGCTTTAATATATTTCCAGTGTGAAAATTGATTGTATTTTCAATCCATAATTTTATTCACATTGAATATGAACACAGTGGTAGCTTAAACGTTAGTTGATTTTCAACGGTTAAAGGTTGTTTACTTCATCATTAAATATGATTATATACCGAGGTTTTATGATCCCATATCGATAACATAAATTTTCTCAAAAGTTTTTATTGAGAATCACATTGGTCTTGAGGACCACTAAACGTAAAGAAATATTCACGTCTTTATTACATATCAATAAATTCGTTTCGAAAAGAAAATAAAATTCATCGCGACTTTATATGAACATAATAATAATTCGCGCAATCCAAAGGTATCAAAATACCAACGATTTGCATATTACTTGAGACTATTTTTATTTCATCTGGGGGATACTAACGGTAGTTTAGTCATATCAATTGCTTAAAAGTATCACATTTTTCTACTGTATTTCATACTTTAATTGACAGTTTAGATTTAGTATAATCCTCTTTGAGCTATATCCCAATTTAAAAAATATATATTTTACTCACAGTTTTCCAGTTTGCCTCCATCTATCTTGGTTGATTATGGTGGTTTAACACTGTTGTACTCCCCTCAATAATAATTTTTTTCTTCTTCCACCAAATACCGTGTAAACTCCCGTGTTTATACTGTTTTTCACAAAACCACTAAACTAAACACTTTCTCCCAATTCTGTGGAATAAAATAAAAAAAAGGAATATAAAATTTCATTCGCATAAGAAAAAAATAAAATCAAGTAACAGAATATATAAAAGTAATCAGTTTGTGAAATTATGGGGTGTCAATTCACATTCTACCATCATACATTTATACCAACACGATAAACCAACTAAATTGGATAACAATAATGTATGACTTAACGCTTTATTACGATCAATTTTCTGTTAAGATGAAAATTTCTTATTTTCTTATTCTTCATGACTTTCCATGAAACCAGTTTGAATGAAACCAGAGAGATATTGGGCGTTCGGTTACACTCAACCATAATTTACTATGGATTTCAAAATAAAAAAAAATAAAAGAAAATGATGTACTAGAATTTACAATTCTGTTTACACTCAACGGTTAAGGGATTTTCTCAATAGATTTAAATTATGCTTGCATAATAATTTAACGATGGCAAATTGTAATTTGGCCAAGATTAAATAGAATTTACACCTTCATGAAAACGTAATTTTTCTTTACATCTTCTTACCAACCAAACAGACAGAAAAAAAAGAAATAAATCAAATAAAATAAGTAACTGTTCACTTCCAGATCTTGTAATTGCAGTCACCCTTCCTAGACACTCAAATACACACAGAAAATACTTTAAATCATCGTCTTGTCTGGTCTCATACTCTGACAATTGGTGGCATCATCAAAAGTCAGGTAAATGGGACCCCAGCTGTAAAGCCACACAACTATCGTCATGTCTATTGCGGTATTCACTTGGGATATTAATAAATTCCCCAATTGATGAAAGGTGTAGGATGATTTAATGCTGCTGTTATGCAGCAGTAACATTGTAGAATAATAAAATACCGATTTCATATGTAATATAAGGATCTCTGGCTCAACAAAATTCATACAGTACCTTTGAATTGAAATCAAAAATATAAACACAATTTCAGTTCATCTTCTTTGTCGATATGGATGCAAAAAAAAAGAATGAAAATGAACGGAAAATACGAGACCGTAAAGAGCAGATTGAACCACAAATCCTCTGGCCAAAAGAAACAAAAAATCCTTCGAAAAGACTAAAAATGAAGTGAAACAACAAGAGGAACAGAAAAAAAAAATTATGAAAATAACAACAGGAGCCAACCACCTTTCTGTAAACGGAATTGAATGCGGCATCCGTGCACCAGATGTGAATCCTTATCATATGTGAATATGTTGTTCAATTTCAACGTGATAAGAATAATTTGTCGTCTATTCTTCGTGTTCATTCTGGATTGCCATTTATTTTTATCCATCCCAGTACACGGGGGTCTCTTTTCACAATTCCAACTGTCTTTTGACCATACCGTTATACCAAACGTTAAAGAGACCACCATATCTAATTTCATTCTTATTCAATGCTGACGTTAAATGGTCCAAAACCGTTTATTGTTACAATTTATTAATAACAAATTCAATGGATAGAGAATTGTATTAAAGGTAGAAAACGAACAAATCGTGATTTTAAATATTAATATTGACAATCTGCCGACATCATTATTAACTTAACATCTTCATTCAGATTGGTCAGTTTATCAAGGAGGGTGGAATCACTACTCAAATGGAATGGGAAGCTGGAAAATTCGAACCAAAAAAACTCCGGTGAATTGCAAAGAGCAAAAAAACATTTTCTCTATATGTTTCTCGTGTATCGAATTAAAGGGTATCAGGTGTACAATATAAATATTGCATTTAAGAATTACGATCATTGAGTCATATACGGTAACCAGGAGTCAATTTAAAAAGGTACTTGTTTGTATTATACATTTCGTTTTTCTCCTTTTATTTCCTTAGCAGCAGCATAATAACATTTAATTATGTATATAAAACCCATAAAAATTCTGTGTTACATAAGGTCAAAATCAGTTATTGAGTGGAAAACAAAAAATACAATACTAAGTTTTAAATTTCATGTACAAAAACATATAAAATCGTAACAGAAAATATGCAATTCCTTATGAAATAAAATCCATTCAAATGAAATGTAAATCAAAAAAGAAAATAAAAGTAATAAAAGTGAAAATGATTTGGTTATCACTGTGTTCGTTTTCTTTTGGTTAAGTACACCTGTTCCAATGTTTTACGCACATTTTCTCATACCAAATTCAGTTCGCCATAAACATCTTCTCTCCCACAACTACCGTAAGGGTAATAAGTCAGTAAAACAAGGTGGCAGTTGAACCTTTATTTTCACCGGTATCTTTACAATAAACCACATTGAATGAGACTATTATTTGAAACTGTATTTCTGCCAGACAGTAAATGAAAAAAACGAAAAACATTCATACAGAATTCATAACAAAACGAAACTTTTTCTTGTTTTTTTTTTTTTATTTTAATTCAACATTCAAATCACGATTCAAATGGGAATAGGAAATAAACGTATACACAAAAGTAACCATTTGGTTCTGATTCAATATATATTTAATATGAAGATGTTAAGTGTAGGGAAACATAACCAACCTTCACTTTAATATCTATTAAATAAACGTTTCACTTGTGAATATACCTTTCCACCATTGGTATATCCCATACACATCAATTCAGCGAAAGAGAGAAAAAAATAACGATAATCATTTTAGATTTTACGAAATGGATCATAAAAACTGGACGATCCATGAAAACCCAAACAGAAAATCTAAAGGTTGGCCCATAAATTCTCTAATGATTTAACACTTAACTGAAGAAAAAACACTCTAAAAATCTGTATAAGATTCCAAAACTAACCATCAATGATAATAAATCTAGATGAGATTTCATCAATCGTAAAACTAGTGATTTATCATCAAATACTAATTAACTTTCACCTCACCCGTTGTACCGTTTACATTAAATTCCCAATTTCCCCAATTGATATTTTCCCCATGGAAATTAATTATACAAAAGATAATAAATTGAGGTAATAATGTGACTGTATAATATTAAAACAATTACTCATTCCACATTCAATATAACCAACAATCATCAACATCCTCTGAGAGTAACCAAACAACACAAAAATCACCTGCCAACATAACGTAACAGTTTGTTTTACGGTTCACGCAACACTTAATATTTACGTTATTTAAAACAAGAAGAATGGATCCAAAACAATTCAGTATTATATGCCACATCTAATCTGTCCTTCACCATAGTATTACATGGAAAATAAAAATCCCATCATGAATTAATATAGACCGAATTAGGTAGTAGAAGAAATCCTTAGGAAAACATGAGAAAAATGACAAAAAAAAATTTTATATTGTTGATTTTCCTTCCGTTATTTACATCCTGTAATTCGGTTTATTTGTTATATCAGTACCATTTTTATTCTGTTATCATTGTTAAATACACCAAGGCAGAAAAAAAAGTGAAAAACCACATCTCTATGGTAAATTGAACAATCCGGTAATATCAACTAACAACAAGAAGAAAGAATAAAAAATTTTTTTATGAAAAACATGATGTTATAATACGGAAAATCATAATATCATTGCAGTGAATACGGTTGAATGTTTAAATAAAAATACAGAAGAATACCATTGATGGGGGAAGGGAGCCAAGTTACCTACAAAAAGTGTTAGTAGACGCGACGGTGAGATATGTGATAAGGGAATAGAAAAGCCCAACCAACACAAAATTGGTAACAATAGTCGGAATGCGGATGAACAAGGTGTAGATGCGAATAAAAAAAAAAGAAATTTCAAATATCAAGCCCCTGTATGAATAAATTTAAAGGTTTTCTGATATATTCAACTTAGCCCCAAAAGTATTTATGCATAACAGCCACTATGAGGTGGTTGATGATGGTTCACGTTTATCTTTTTTTCATATGCTCTGCTCACATGACTAACGGAAGGTAATAATAGATTCAACAATGGGAGAATACACCAACCAAATAAAAAATACGAATAAAGTTATTTCTTTGCACATGAACGGATGGTCGCTTTTAACACGAATAGGTATTTTTCATTCAAAAATAAAAGAATCAGTATGAACAATGGATGCAACCAGTTTTCTTTTCCATTTTTTATTTATTTCTCAATGGAAGATCCTAAACAGAAGTAGTTTGCCTCAGTAAATTTTTTTTGTATTTTATTTGGGTGGCAATGGTGAACTGTAATGTTTTAAATAAATAATATAGATTTATTTAAATTTATGCAAACCAATGGTTAGTATATAACAAAAAAAACAAACTCAATGAATTGTTATGCAGCACACAACAATCGTTTTGGACAGGAGGGCGTACACCGGGACAAGGTGAGTCCGTTATTTTGGTAAAGTACAATTTTTGAAGAGTCAAAATATAAAACATTGTTATTTACCTCATTGACCATAGTTGAGCATATAAATAAAGTTAAAAGATTTCAAGTACCATATGCTGATGACAGTAGTAACACACCCACCCACATACAGATCATTTAATATTTTTACAGTTTTTCAACAACCAAAAGTAAAAAATGGAAAATTAACAATGAAAACATCCAAACTTCACTATCAAATGGTCTACCTTTTCATGTAAATATTTCTACTTAAATTGTAGTGGCAACGATTTGTCCATAAATTTGTATGAATGAAAATTGTTTACAAAACATAAATATTTCATTCTCAAATGTATTCGCCTGATTTTCCTATGTTTTCGTGTTTTTCTTTACAACCAAACAAATTGTTTCATTTTAATAACAATACCCAAATTACAATAAAAACAATAAAATTGTCACTATGAAATAATAATTATACTTGCAAATATTTACAAGAAACTTTAAGGAAAAAAATCGTAAAGAAACTATTTGAATTGAATGTCTGAAAATAGGTGAACAATCCATAGTGCAACAAAAATCTACTTCATCTATTGAGATTATCACGTAAAATGTTCTTTATGATGGCGTTGATGATGCCACTTGAATTTTATATTTCTCAATTGGATTCAATCGCAAAAGAACAACAGAAAACTCCACCAAATGGATGTAAATCGACCGAATATAAATGTTATGCATTCAAAATTGTAATTTAATTGGATGTGTTTACCACCGTTGCACACCGTATGGAAATCCTAAAAAATTTACAATACTTTTGTATAGGGATTTTCACTAGATCTTATCCATTGTCTTTAAAGCGACACACACAAAGAATCTGTGTAAAAATATATATCAATTCATCCCCATCTTACGTTATTACTTAAAGTAAAATAAACCGCATAAGAAATTGATGAAGATTTATGGATTGTCCGCTTAAATTTTCTTCATTTGGATATACACTTGAGTAAAAACTCGTAGACAACGAACAGATTTTTCATAGAAAACAAAAAACCCCCATCAGATATTTTCCTTTAGGTTTTTCTATAAAGAAAATTTTGTCTCTCACGTTCAATCCATATGGATCGAACTCAACGCGCGTTGCATCAACACAAATAATGAAATTAATATTGTAATTGAATCCTTCCTAAATCGTATGGATTTTAAAGCAGAACATAGCATAGAAACTCAATTGATAAATCGTTTATTTTGTTTTTTTCTATATTCATCCACTTTCATAGACTACAACCACCTATGATAATATCCCCGTTTGTACTATGGAACAATTTATGAACAATATTTATTCCGTTTACCGTGTTGAGCAACACCATATCCACCGTATTAGCAATCAACTAGAAAAGTATCGGTTATTTGTGTATTCACATTAAATTTAACTCGCAGAGCGCGGAAAAACACGGAAAATCAAGATAATATAAAAATTATTAGTATTTTACATTTTCTACTTTCAATATGGTGAATAATATTCTGTTCACTCTACAGACGATTTCTCTTTTTTTATTCGCATCATCTATTCTGTATTCAAAATGCAGAGAAAATCTCTGTTTGGCAAGCAAAATTATTATGATTTTAATGTACATCCCAACATAAATAATGGTATTCTATATGCGGTTTGGATATTGTAATTTTAGTAATACAAATAAATTGATATTCGATTCGATTTTATACAACACAATACCATTTGTACTCTCATTCACGTCTCGTTAACAATATTTCTCTACGTATACGTATAATAATGGTACAAAAATTGCATTTAATCATTTTTTGGTTTTTCCACATAATTTTACAGGTGAAATTTATCGGCCCATTAACCGATAACAAAAAACCCGTTCTCTCTTCAATAACTCGGTAATATGAAACGGTTTTTATGAATTATTTCAATGAGTATTCGCTGTAAAAGCATCGAGAAACATTCAACCATAACACCAGAGATACATTGAATTTACATTGAAGGCTGAATCCTATAGTTTTCCAGCCATTTCAATAGTATAGGTGAAGTCAAAATCATATATAAAATCAATTTATGAACAATTTTACATTTAAACATTAACTAGCCATTAACAATTGTGGCTGATATTATATCGGTGTAATACGATGTACTGAATTAAAATACTGGAACACTGTTTTACCCAACCAACCTCTCATAATGAGAAAAAGCCAGGAAATCGATTTCATACCTAAATGGCATTTTATACAATTCATATATGGAGAGTTTGGTTATGTTGTAGATCAAACTGATTTAACTCTAATCAGATATCAACAAAAATACCAATTTGGGAAAATATCCGGTCACAATGAACAACGCTGAATAATAAAAAAAAGGAACGAAACATAACAAAACCATTTGTGGATTATTTCATCGTGGGGATATACCGAGTATGGACAAATTGGAATTTCACTTAAATTCCATTCGATAATCCTTAAACAAATTGATAGATTTTAATAAAAAAAAAAAAAGAAACACAAATTCACATTTATTTAAATTGATTATACTGGATTTGGTGTGTCTCTCTCTTTTTTTTTTCCAACATTCAATTTTGATCCATGTAAAGTAAAACATTCAATTGAATTTAATAAATTTATAACAACAAAAAAAAAACGAATAAATAAAATAGATTCCTATCATCGTAAACGGATGCCACCTATGCCGTGTTATTCATATTGAAATATATCGGCTTAACAACTTTATTATTTATATTTGTTCAATTGAAGATTCATTTTAATTCTATTTTTTTTTCTATAATTCCATTGAACCGGATAGCTTCTGAATATATTTATGAATTTATTTATGTTTTGTGTACATTACTTGGTTCATAATTCCGTTATTTTTTGTTTTTCGCCTTCCGCCACTCAAAATACGCACAAATTTTTGTTAATAAAAATTGTTATTTCAATAACTATAATAATTGTTTAATAACATAAAGCTAAATCAATTCGCATTTTTTTCTCTCTTTACTGAAATATGAAACCATAGAAAACATAAAATATTTATGTTTAACATTTAGAATTTTGTTCTCTTTTATTCTTTGGTTTTTTGTGTTCAAATGTCTTTTTTTTTCTATTTAATTTAATTTCAGTTTGTGTTATTTATTTAAAATTTATATTTCATGGTTAAAGACCAGAATGATATTGAGTGTATAATTTAAAAGGTACATCATTCAGCACACCCAACATTTCATTCATTTTCAAAATGTATAAGAACACTAACATCAAATAATAGTGTAATGCATGGGTCAACCATTTATCATTTTTATGGGTTTTTGCACTGTGCATAACTGGATTGTATTCTATTAAATTAAAACACTCATTTTATATGATTCTGTGTACATTAACCAAACACCTTGAATGGCATAAATCTTGAATACATTTAATGCACCACAGATGAATTGAAAAATTTAATAATAACACAGAGGCTGGTTGATCTACTGCCACCATAGCTGTAAAATGTTCTCCCACATGATTTCTTTCGCATTCGTTTTTTTATAAAAGAAAAAACTATTTCAACCATGAAACACAAGTAATGATTGTAATGAAGTCTTATACAGTACAAGTTAACTTGTCATCAGACATAATCGGTTGATAAAATTTAATGAATGATTTTTATTCACTTTTATTTAACTAATTTTTCCATGTGGTTAAATGCATTATATTTCTATACCATTTAAAATCTGTGACTTTTTGTACTTGCATACCTGTTAATTACTACTGTTAATTTTAACATTATAGAGTGTGCAGCGTATATTTATACGACTAATAAATCTGTTCTTAATTGCTCCTAAAACATGTTTATGATAATATCGTCTGTAGTGTTTTATGCTCGTCCCCCCACACAGAAATTTCTACATCATTTCAAACACGTACTACATATATGAAAACATCATACACATGCATAATTAGTTAGCTATTTCACGTTCAATGAAAGAGAATTTATTTTCATATATTTTCTATATTTCAAATGAAAATATCATTAAATTAACCTACTCGCTCTTGAATCTAATTAAATCAATGAACAAAAGTGAGACTTATTGAACCGAAATATGACAGCTAATGTATCATATTAACGTGGGCTACCTAATGTCTCTTAGCCATTAATTTCCTTTTTTCTGGTATTTGCATTCAAAAGAATGTTTACTTAATACATAAATGCATAATATTATCATTACAAATGAAAGGGAAAATCTCAACCCAAAGAACCAACTCATATATTATCACCAATGTCGAACATAATGTATGCAATAGGAAATCACACATTTTTACACACCCAAATGTGTGAACATAATTGCATAATCGTATTAATTATCTCATATTCATCAACACATTTAATACAAATAGCACTGATAATGATTATATTAAAATTTACATCTGGTCCTGTAAATCATACCATAATTACTGTCATTTTCGTGACTATAATTTTTCATTTTCCATCTATTCAATGTGACTAACACCGAACAACAGTAAAGCAAAAAAAAAAATGAACTTTGTGGTTCAGCAATAGAACAGACAAATAAAAAAATAATCATCCAATTTGCATAACAATGATAAATAAGAAAGTATCAAACAGAAGAAAAAGTATAAGAATTCAGTTAAAGCTAAAAGCTTCTCACAGCCAGACTTCTATCATCCAGAATTTTGTTGCTTATAATCCTCCATGATTTATAATTACGAGTGATACCTTTTTCCTAATTACCATCATTTTATAAATACAAGTTGTAAACAAGAATACACCAGGAGTACTGTATACCTCTACATAACAGAAACACTTTTAAACTGTCTTCAAATCATCGTGTATTTCTTAATAAAACTTTCAACCAATTTGAATAATAAACACAGTGAAACAAATATTATTATGAGTTAAAACATTAAGGAATGATAATTTATGGCCATCTCATTCTCCTACCCCACTTAACGAAACAAACAAGAGAAAAAAAAACGCGGTTTTCCAACAACATTTAATTCAGTTAAATGAAATACCTTCGTTAATTTGTTTCATTTTCTTCTGACAATTTTCTTAATAACCAAGACTTACACAGGAGCCCATAAGAAGTTGATTAAATAATCAAGCGACTATATTATAACGACAAAGTATAATCATGTTCAATGTCATACCAACACTCAAGTGTCATAGGTTAATTTCATTTACCATATCGTACAAAGACCATTAACGTATAGATGACAAAGACCAGGTGCTTTACACTTATTACACCTTTGATACCCGTAAAAACTGGTAAATGAAAAACTTAATAATAATTCGGATAATAAAGTGGAGGCGCATCATTATTTCCATATGTACACTCCATGTAACTCCGTTCCATATGAACACATAACAAAAATTATAGAAAATTCCCACTAGGGAATCATGAAAGGCATATTGTTACAGTTTTAGCCCAGTAAAACCCATAACAATGAACAGAAACCATTTGAGAAACGGTGAGACGTGCCGCTACATCAAATGATAAATATACTGAAATGTACCACAAAAATTATAATTCGACTGAATAAAGGAAAATCCATTTGGGAAATTTAGTTCATTGCCACCTTTATCTATTAATTTTTGGTTGTAGTTATGGTCTTTCATTTCAAGTATTCAATTGTTTTGGTTCGTCAATTTTTTGAGGACTACCGTCAGTTAAACGACGACAACAACAACAGTTCACCATCAATTCAACTCAGAAAATTCAAAAAAGAGCTCAGAATTAATTACTTTTTCCTTAGTACAACAACAAAACTGAATTGTTTGTTAATCAAACGAATTTTTTTTTTGTTTTATTCTATTTTATAAATCAATCCTAGACGAATGATTCCATAAAATCATCACAAACAGTGAATTACAAATGATAATATTTTTCTTCTATTAGTTAAATAAAAATACAAAGAAGAAACCACAATGTAAGAACAAGTTAAATAATGAACTTATCATTTTCCATTGACGATAACTGTGGGGTTGTATAATTTTACTCTTATGTTTTGACTGAATTGAACGAAGAAAGAAAATTTTTATAAGAGATCATCTGCTACCACAAATGGCAAGATTTAATGATAAAATGGCAAAGTTTCATAATTGAGTTATTTTTAATCTCAATGGTTCGCGTTATAGTCTTCAAAGTTTTTTTTTTTATTTTTACCTAAAAAATAAACCATCCGACTACTGTATAAGGTGAACTTAAAACTGGCTAATAGAAAACAGAAAATCATCATTCCTATCCATTACCTGATTCCTATTTTACCCCACGAATAATCTCTGATATGAAATATTAATGAATTGTTACCGCATCAATATCCTTCAGGCAAAATTCCATTCCATTCCATTTTTTTATTTTATTCCACTTTTAGTTAACCCAAGAAATATAGGATTTATTATTTTCTTGTTTATTTTATAATGGAAATTATTATGAAATTAATAAATTGTTACAATGTATTCCAGCACCCAATAAAAACTGTAATAATTCAACGATGACGAGAACACGAACAAGATTAAATAAGAAAAAAAAATGAGAAACAAATGAGGAAAATTTTGTTATATTATGATGAACAAGACGACCACCAGAAGTAAAAATACAAAACCAGGAAAAAACCAACGGAAAAAAGGTCTTCCACGTGATGAACTAATATAATATAATGGAATCCCATTAGGGGAGAGAGTGAGAGTCATTACAAACGGACAAAAAAAAGCCAACAAGAATAAGGTGCCGGTAATGAGAATCAAGAGGCCATCTTCACTTGGACATTGCCACAAAATACAAGAAAAAAAAAACCAAAAACCTGAATAACAACAAGGGAAATGATAATACCCACCTAATAGAAAGATAATTGAATCACTCGACACGTAAAATAAATTAAGGAGGTAAGATAAAATATCTAAGTGCAAGTTCATACTAATGCCATTAACAGTAGGTACCTTTTGTTTCATCGAATTCTGTTGGGAAAATTATCTAATAGAACTGAAGAAATTCACTTATGTTCATTGGGGGACGACATTCAATGGTCAGTTGTAGTTGAACTCTTACACTCTTATTCAATGACCATTTTTGGTTACCACCTTTTTCATGTACCCAAATTTTCACCTTTCACACTACACATCACACCAAGTTACATGAACTAAATGGTATTTTAATTCATCGTTTAAATGTATATTCATTTCTATAAAAGCCAAAAACAATTAAGATTTCATCATTTAATGGGTGAAAATTAAAACCAAAAAATGAAAAAAAAAAAAAAAAAAGAATTCTTTAATTACTTGGCCAACAATAAAACTATTTGGACTAAAATATTTTTGCCATTAATAAAAGTTGACCAAAAGCATAGGCACAAATACAAATTATGAGGTAAAACAAAAAAGTAGTCAATTTTTATTCAACCTTTTTACTATTTAACGGAGGATGTGACTCTCAATTATGTGGTTTTAAATAATTCAGTAAATTTCATTAAATTATCAACGTAAAAACTACCACCTCCGAATACCATTGAACGATGACAATAAAATCTTTTTTGTTTAGAAACGGTAACTTGGTCAAGTATCTTACATGAGTGTTACTCATATCACCTCAACAATAGGATGAGAATAATTTAATACAATACATAATACTCTGAGAGTTATAAATGGAATTTAACACCATCAATTCACCAAATTATATTATGGGGAGCATCAAGCCACATATGATGAGTCTACCGTTCAGTACGATAATTTCCGCAATAGAAAATCTCTTCTATTGTTCACTTAAATACCAAAACAGGATTCAATGGAATATTGCCATTTCCCAGGTTGATATTATTCCATTTTTTTTTTCTCATTCATTCCTTCCTTCAGTCAATTCAAATGGTAACACCAAAACGAATAAAAAATAAATATGCTGAGACAGAAAATGGACTTTTCGCCTATACAAAAGATGAAAATTTTATCCATCATATATACAATTTTGATATAATAGTTTTTGATACAACTGAAATCATCTAACCATCTCGTAGATGAGACCAACATCAGTGTTACGCTGAGTCACATACGGTGTGTTTTGTAATCCGGTTCACCTCAGCATAAATTCCTTTTTCTGGTTTAGCAATATTTTGTGCTTTGGTGAAGAAAAGTAATTGACATATAACCCTAATACCTTTTCATATCATTTGAAATAAATGCCTAATGTACAGAAATCATATTATGCGGGACAGTACAATTCGCTTGTGTATCGGTAGCTGATATGTACAAGGAGTTTTAAAAAGGTGGCATCAAATGCAATTCTTTAGTCCAATGGATTTTCGTGCACAATATTCAGCATTTATTATAAATGAAATTGAATGAACTATGAAATGGTAGTACAACAACCATAATACCTTTTGCACTATGTGTGGAAATTTTGGGGGGACAAGATGAGGCATTTTCATATAATAATAAATTCTATTATACCATCTCCATACCTGCTTAAGCTCTCTCATTCTCTATGAATAATACCATCATTGCCGGTAGTTTAAACGTATTGTGTGTAATGGTTTATTATACACTTTACAGTTTATTGAATGAATGGGATAATACGTAATACACACATGAAAGGAAATAATATTTTTCTGCTGACACCTTCAAATCATTTCAGAAGATTATTCGCCCGTATCCTGAATTTCAAAATTGGTTACAATAAATTCACACGAAACGGGTGATTATTGGTTCACAGGCACCTGGTTCTTGAACGTAACATACGATGTATCAATAGAACAGATTAATTCATAGTTCATTGAATCAATTCAATCATCTCATAGAAGGATACCCATAATTTAGACTCATAAAATTGTTATCATCGTTAACTTGAAAATAACTGAAGAAACAGACTTTGTAAATTGTTAAACGTTTCTTCCGGAAGGAAGATTTCTTTATTGGTACAAGTTTGGAAAAGTTGGAGATCTCGAGGAGAAATATTCAATATTCAAATCTTCTTCAGGCAATATAATTGCCATCTACCGATATTTTATCGAAACACACATCATCATTTCATAAATTGCCACCAGTTCGACAAAAATTTGGGCGAGATAAAAATTTATAACCTCAAAAACCCAAATAATGACAACAAACCACGCGAACAAGGCAAGAAGCTGTCAAATTCTTAGAATTTATTCCGAGTTTGGATACGATCAC
The DNA here is from genome assembly GCA_001014335.1 of Coboldia fuscipes. Lineage (NCBI taxonomy): Eukaryota > Metazoa > Arthropoda > Insecta > Diptera > Scatopsidae > Coboldia > Coboldia fuscipes. The sequence goes on from JXOR01000025.1 coordinate 105,661, forward strand.
AAATGTCACCTTAGAATCTCGTAACCAACGGTCTATCCCTCAACATGTACCACAATATATTTCTGCCTGAAATTGCTCTCGACACCTAAACGCATAGCATTTATTGAGAACAAATAAGAGGTAAAAGCATATAGCAACTCGAAATATTATATTGCCTTTTTCTAATCTGATAGATTTTCTATCATGTCAATTCCGAGTTTGTTTTGATTTCTTCATTGAATGCCACTCGCCGAATTTGCGGAAAGAAAAAAAATAATTTAGCAGAAGAATTTAGAGTTTAAAACTCAAATTGTGATTTTATAATATTATAAATAGTGATTGAAACATGAGTGGTAAACACAAGGACAAAGATAAGGATAGGGATCGTGACCGTAGATCCAGGTCCAGGTCTCATGGTGAAAGACGCCGAAGGTATAATTTTCACAGTGAAAGATTGTTATCAGTAGCAAACACGTAATCGCCTTCATTTATTTGTTTATTGTAGGGACAGAAGTAGAGATAGGGAGAAAGGTCGTGATCGAGATAGAGACAGAGACAGAGAACGTGACCGGGATCGTGACCGTGAAAGAGAAAAGACTAAAAAAGATGATAGACGTAGTCGTGAACGTGATAGGGAAAAGAGACGACGTAGCAAAAGTCGGTCCAGAGATCGTGAACACCGGCGAGACCGCAGATCTAGAGACCGCGACTCTCGACGTTCCAGAGATCGGGATTACCGGCGTGAACGGGATCGGGAACGTGAACGTGAAAGGGAACATGAAGAAATCCGGAGCTACACAACAGAACAACCGAAACCATTAATCGATACCCAATTTGATTTCACTCAGGTTATTTTAGAGGCCGTTGCAGCTTCTTCAGCTGCTGCACAATCTAAGAATATAGCCAACATAATGAATAACATGAATAATATGAGTCAAATGATTCATTCAACAGCATCATTGATCCAACAACCGCGACCATCAATGATGCCAGAGGCACCGTCAATGATTTGTGAGAACAGCCAAGATGGTTCAGAAGGAACTTGTAAGTCATCATCAATTCAATTAATTTTCTTTTCATTTGTTTAACAAATATTTTGTCTACTAATAGCGGAAGGTGGTAAGAAGAAAAAGAAATCTCGCTGGGGGGGTAGTGAAAATGATAAAACATTTATACCGGGAATGCCAACAATACTACCATCCACGTTAGATCCGTCACAGCAACAAGCATATCTGGTTCAATTACAAATTGAAGAAATTAGCCGAAAATTACGTACAGGAGATTTAGGAATTTCATGTAACGTGGAAGAAAGGTTTGAAATATTCTAATTTATTTCGTTGTGTTATTTTTGATTCTTATTTTTAATTTATTTATATATATCTTACATAACAATTACCAATTGCAATTAGTGTCTAGGAAAATCCCGTAATCAAATTCATGAATATTTCAGGATATAGCAACGACATTAATTTTTTAGTTTTCGTTTAAAATGACAAAAACTTAAAAAGTAATGTAGTAATTAACCAATTTTAATTAAAACAAAAATAATTGTCTCTTATTTTTCTCCACCTCAACAACCACAAAAGAATTTGTTAATATCTTCTTTTTATTTAACAATAATATGAACCGTGTATTGTGCTTAGTGCGATTATTTCCATTTTGTTCAACTAATCAACATAATAATTAATGACAAGTTTTGTTCACAGCGAATAATAATTACTTGATTAACTTTTTTTTACTATATCATCTTCTTACCTAGTTTTTCCCTCTAGAAAATGATAAGCAATACGCAACGCTTTGTTTTTTTTTTTTTGTTAAATTTGATACAAGTACATACATTTTATCAAAATAATGAGATTGTTTATCTTATGCGTATAGACACGTACGTGTGTTGGGTTGAAAATCTTTTATTTAGTAATTTACACCATAAGAATAATCGAATTTTTAATGATAATATTTTTAATATAATGAAAATTGATTTTCTTATAGGTTTATCCTAATATAAATAATTAATCATTATATTTTATAGGATAATGTTAATTATGCAAATAACCATATAAAATATTTTTTCTTTTCTACTCAAGAATTCACCATAAGTGAGAGAAATCTATAGATACATAAAAAATACAAACTAAACCCAAAAATGATATCTAATATCATTAAAAAATTTTAATCATGAAATTATTATTTACAGCATTTGATTTATGTAAATAATGTGGAAGTTAACTCATTTCATGTCTTTGAATTGAAAACATAAAAGGGGATGTGTGTGTTTAAGGATGTATAATATAATTATGGTTTAATTGTTCAATTCCATTCGGTATCATAAGCAAAATCATTATGATGAAGCAATCCATTTATACATGAAAAAAAATATATGATAAACATCTTCACTCTGATACTATACATTTGTCTATATATAAAAACAAATACAAATATAAACCAAACAATATCCTATTTGCGTACGTATAAATGAGTGATAATCATCTATATTCCAAAAAAAAAAACGGATTTGCTTCATGGCTAATTTACAATTATTGTTGATTTATTTAGTTTTATATTTTATAAATATTGTTCCAGATCACCATCACCCGAGCCAATTTATAGTTCTGATGGTAAACGTTTAAATACTAGAGAATTTCGCACACGAAAACGTTTGGAGGAGCAACGTCACCAATTGGTTATTCGAATGCAATGTATGAATCCGGATTTCAAACCACCGGCTGACTACAAGTATGAATTCTTTCTTAATCGATTCTATAACAATTCACTAATCTCTCAAATTTCTTTTAGACCGCCCGTAATTCGTGTAAGTGACAAAGTTTTAATTCCCCAGGAACAGCATCCAGATATTAATTTTGTTGGCCTCCTTATCGGACCACGTGGAAACACATTAAAAGGTATTACTTCGAAGTATTAATTGAGAGCTCGTTTAAATATACAAATTTAATTTAAGCTATGGAAAAGGAGACTGGCGCAAAAATCATAATCAGAGGTAAGGGTTCAGTAAAGGAAGGTAAAGTGGGCCGAAAAGATGGACAACCACTGCCCGGTGAAGATGAACCGCTTCATGCATTCATAACGGCTAGTAATCCTGAATGTGTTAAAAAGGCTGTTGATAAAATTAAGGAAGTTATACGACAAGGTATCGAGGTGCCAGAAGGTCATAATGATTTAAGACGTATGCAATTGAGAGAATTAGCTCAATTGAATGGTACACTACGTGAGACTGATTGTCCTCGATGTACAAATTGTGGTTCAACGGAACACAAGAGTTGGTTGTGCCCAGACAAACCAAATGTTACAAATAATATTTTATGTTCATCATGCGGTGGAGCTGGTCATATTGCAAAGGATTGTCGCAGCAAACGTCCCGGACAAGGCGGTCCACAGTCAGCTAACGCTCAAGCTAAAATCGATGAAGAGTACATGAGTTTAATGGCTGAATTAGGCGAAGGTCCTGTGCCTCAAAAGAAAGAGGTCGATCCATTAGTCCAAGCACAATTGAATCGTGGTTATTCATTGTTTGATCGTCCAGCAGCACCGAGAGCAATTACAGCTGCACCACCATCAACAACAGCACCTCCTTGGAACCAAAATCAACAGCAGCAACCACAACAACCCCCTCCTCCAGTGCCACCACAAAATGGTATGCACATGCCTCCCATAATGCCTTCATCCTTACCACCCGGTCCCCCAATTCCTGGTATGCAACCACCTCCACCGGTACCAGGCATGATGCCATGGATGACTAACAATCAACCACCGCCACCAGGTAGTTGCTTTAGTCCACCAGATCCAAATAATTCAATTCCTCCACCACCTGGAACTGGACCATCAATGTTGCCTCCACCACCTGGCACTGGATCATTACCGGTAAATATTTTAATGAAATCATTTTGTGTTACTTCTTACTCAAAATTTCATCACATTTTTTTAGCCTTGGAGTGGATCAAATCCCGGCATGATGGGCGGTTATCCATGGGGCCAAGGTGCTCCGAATTTAATTCCGCCGCCACCACCAGGAGCTCCACCACCTCCGCCTGGAAATCCCGCCATTCCCGGAATTTTAGCACAACCTCCACCTCCGCCACCAAACTAATCATAATTAATTGATGATTTATTAATTTCTTTTCTTGTTATAGGAATTTAAAATGATTATCTTTTACTAATTAGCATAATTGATTCATTCAATTTAAATTAGATTTCAGCTATTAATGCATGAATTTTTTAAGAACTATCCGAATACACAGAAAAAAATAATATCCAATCAAAAAAAAAACCCTAAATTATTCAGATTATGAAAGGTAATTTTAAAATAAATGGTCAATGATATCCCAATCAAGTGTTTCATTTTACTGTACGTTTGTGATAATCTCACAATTACTTTAGTCGAGCAATTACTGAATTTTTCCAATAGTTCATTGTTTAAAGTTGAAACATAGCGGCACATTATAAATAGTTTTGCTGTAATAATCGCCAATATTGCATATACGATTTGATAGCTTAAATCGGTTAATTACTTTCGAATTAACATTTCGTTCGAAGATCTGAATCCTTTAGAATCAACGGATCCTGAGATATAGCCTTGGGATTAGTATTACCACCAATTTTTGTATCAGCAATACACAGTTTCCAAAACTTTTAGCGCGTTTTTCTCGAAATGTATGTTTTGCATGGCCACCAGATGGAGTAACATCATTTGTTTATCCGATAAATTATAATAAATTGAAGAGGCGGCTAGTTGATTTTAATTTGGTGGATTATTCCTCACATTTACAAGAATTTTAGCAATACTATAACAAAAAACCTATAGAATCAGAAGCAAACGATGGCTAAACATCATCCAGATTTGATTTTTTGTAGAAAACAACCAGGAGTCGGTAAGTAAATGAAATATTGATTGTCGGCTAAAATTGTTTCACCATGCGACTAATTGCAGCCATTGGACGCCTATGTGAGAAGGATGATGGCAAATGTGTTATTTGTGATTCCTATGTGAGACCATGCACCTTAGTAAGAATATGCGATGAATGCAATTATGGATCATATCAAGGACGTTGTGTAATCTGTGGAGGTCCAGGAGTTTCAGATGCTTACTACTGTAAGGAGTGCACTATCCAAGAAAAAGATGTAAGCTTTTACCAGATGAACTATGAATTAGATCCAAACAATTTACACTTCTTTTCATTTTCAGCGAGATGGTTGCCCAAAGATTGTTAACTTAGGTAGCTCAAAAACAGATCTTTTCTACGAGCGAAAGAAGTACGGCTTCAAACAACGCTAAAACCTCATCCACTTATTACACTAATAAGGACAATGGAGTATTAACAGATACTACCCATATAAAAAACATTATTTTAAGTTGCTATCTCTAATTAAAGTTCAACGCTTTACATACGAAACAGAGTATTTGTTGATATTGCTGGCACAATTTCAGGCATCTCTTCGCTATACAAAAATTATAATTTTCAGTTGTTATTCAATTACAGTGCCGAAAACATGAAACAAGCTCTTATACCAAAAGNATTTTAAGTTGCTATCTCTAATTAAAGTTCAACGCTTTACATACGAAACAGAGTATTTGTTGATATTGCTGGCACAATTTCAGGCATCTCTTCGCTATACAAAAATTATAATTTTCAGTTGTTATTCAATTACAGTGCCGAAAACATGAAACAAGCTCTTATACCAAAAGATCAAGATTCGGTTAAGGGTCAAACAATAGTGTTAGTTGTATTAATCCTAGGAATTGTGTGCATAATTGTTTATTTTACATTCATCGCAAGTCAAATTAATTATACAGGAGTAAATTCTCAAGTCACCAAATTGAAGCATGACGTTGATGTACTCGAAGAAATAATATTCTTACAGAATAAACTGGATGATCTTATAAGAAATGATAATTACATTAAATATATGGAAGCAATGAAGCTTACCGAACACATGACGGATGATGATCGAATCGAATTTACTAGACGACATATCAAGTCAGAGACAGAATTTGTTGTATTCAAAGATGTTGGCTACGGTGCCGAAGAATTAAACGACCTTGTCCCAGAATTAGGCGGTATACCAGTTAGAACACTATTGATATCAACTTGGAAAAGTGGATCATCGTACATAGGTAATATGCTTCATTCATTGCCTGGCGATTATCACCATTTTGAGCCACTTATGTACAAGGGAATGAAACAAATTCGCGATCCTGATGAGTTACAAGACGCTTACAACCAAATTTCTTCATTATTTCGATGCAATTATACAAAATTGAATTCTTATTTAAATCATTTAAACATTTCTAATCAAATTTACTATAACCGACGTATCTATCCCAATTGCATTATTGGAAATGTGAAACAGTTCAGATGTTTTCAACCGGAATTTTTAAATCCTCTATGCAATTTATTTCCATTCGTTAGCATGAAAGAATTGAGACTTCGTTTGGAATACATTGAACCATTGTTACTGGATGGAACGTATGCTATTTTCAATATTAATGGTCAATATTGAATTTTGTTTCTAGCAATTTAATATTTGCAGAGTAAATATTAAAATCCTACATCTTGTTCGAGATCCGCGAGCTATAATGGATGCCAGACGAATGTTTCAACCGTGTAATACAACGATTCAGTGTAATAATACGAAAATAATGTGTGATGAAATGATTAGTGATTATAATTCTGCGGTATATTTAACAAAAAAATATCCAAACCGAATTATGTAAGTAAAGTGTGTCATTATTATTTGCATTCAACCAACTGTTTTTAAAAATTTGCACTACTTTTAGCACAATACGTTTTGAAGATGTGGCATATCAGAGAGAACAAGCCGTTAGAAAATTCTTCGAACACCTTGATCGCCCATATCATTCTCGTGTTACTACTTATCTTAATCATCATGCTATACCTAAGGAAGACGATGGAACTGAAACTTTCATTACATACAAAAACACTACATACGAGCCAATCAAGTGGTTGAATACTACAAATTTTGAGCCGGTAGAGTGTTATATTCAATTTCCTTTCACTTATAATTTATTATCGTTATCAATTTAGATAGAAGAAATCCAACATATCTGTAAGAAAGTAATCGAAATCTACGGCTATAAATTATTATCAGCAGAAGAGTTTGCCAAAATAAGGAATAATATCACACAACAAATTGATCTATATAAGAGCACACAATATGAAATGAATACATCGAACACCCTCAATACCGAATAATTGTTTATACAATTGGTATGATTCACTAGTCTAAGTAATTTAGATTTCTCTACGTTAAAATTTTTAATTTCGTTTACCTGTTAGTGTATTATTAACTTTCTTAAATAACAGACCATAAGAATTAAAATGTTACCACAGAATCGTAACCGTAGAATAAATCAATTTACTTGTTACTTTATTTTATTCACAGTTGGTTTTTTAATTTTAATTATAATTTTGCCGTTTTACCGCCCTAATTGGCATACACCTCAAAATGAGCCAAGCGATCGGGATTATTTTTTTCAATATCAAACCGGTGATAGCAATAAACATATGATTTATCGACCCGAAATGGATTTATTTGAACGTTTCAAGTATCAATATGAACAAGTGCAACATGAATTCAGATCATTACAATTAAATAAGAGTTCAACAGAAATGATTCCACAAGACGGTGGAACACCAGAAATCAATTTATTAATTACAATGTGGCGATCAGGTTCAACATTTATTGGTAACATCTTAAATGCAATGCCAACAGATTTTTATCATTACGAGCCGTTAATTTCATTCGGTGTAAAACAATTACGTGATCCGAAAGAACTCGACAGTGGTATTGAATTGCTACAAAGTTTGATGCATTGTAATTACACAAATATGCCCGATTACATGAAATTTTTAAAAACTTCTGAACAATTAAGATTCAATTCGCGTATATGGGTACACTGTGACTATAAGCCTCTAAGTAGACACGAAAGATGCTTTGTGCCGGATATTATGCGAACATTTTGTCGTATGTATCCATATCATTCAATGAAAATACTTCGTCTTAGACTGCCTCACGTAGAACCGTTGATGGTCAACAATGAGTAATAAGGACCACTAATTTATATTCACATATTCAGATAAAATAAGATGAATCATTTCAGTGTAAAAGTGAGACTGTTATACGTTGTTCGCGATCCCCGGGGTACTATACAATCGCGAAAGAAGAGTCCTTGGTGTCATAAGGCACCAGATTGTAGTGATCCAAAAATCATATGTAGCGATATGGTAGAAGATTATAAAGCTGCTATTGTATGGAATAAGCGATACCATGAGACTTTCATGTAAGTTCTAATTTCAATGCTATTCTAAATGATGATTGACATGATACTACTCCAATAGGGCAATACGGTATGAAGACTTTTCCAAGGATGTTATAGAAAACACCAAGAAGATATTTAAATTTTATAATCGTCCTTACCATAATAATGTTGATGTTTATGTAAGAACACATATGAAGGCTTTAGACGGCAAAGGATTTGATTTCTACACTTATAGGAATTCAAGCTATGCACCCGTTGAGTGGATTGATAAAATGCCATTTTCAGAAGTATGAGTGTTCAGTTTCTTATTACATTTCGTGCTAATTCACTTGCTGAATTTACAGGTGTCAGAAATACAAAACCAATGTAAAGAAGCCCTGGAACTATTTGGATATCCCATTCTATCAGAAGCGGAATTCAATGAATATAGAGACAATATGGGCAAAAGAATTAAATTTTATGAAAATATTAAATTCACTTTAACCGAAGACTAAAGTCTTCCTCCTTTGCCAATTATAAATAAATTAATTGCAGCAATTTAATATATAGAAACCCCATTTGTTACAAAATAAATAATAAAGTTTATCAACTGGGTTTCGTTGGAATTAACATTGACACTATTTTCAATATTTGTTTCATATCCCAAGAGCTTAATTACCCACTTACGAATATTATTCTCCTGGTGCACTCAATTTAACAGGTCATTTCAAGAAAGACAAAAACTAGTTAGTTTTTGATTAAAGGTGAAAGTGACCAGAAGTGTTAGTTGAAATGAAAATAAAATACCTTTTAATTTTCATACTTCATTCTATTATTGCCATTTCCAGTTTTGAAAATAACATCAATATTCGTAACATATTTAAGGCTAATCATCATCTTTGAGAGTATCTAACGTTATTCTTCAATTTTAGTTATTGTTTCTGACTCAAATTTAGACGATATAGATCATCTGGCTAAGGCTGCTCGTCAACAAGTTCAAGAGAATGATAGTACTAATACCATAATTCATACTGCAGTGTTGGATATATCATCCATTTATGATGATAGTGTTAAAATTGTTCAAGCTCGTAAGTGTAACTTTATTTAAGCTTGATTTACTTTATTTATTTACTTTATTATTACTTTATTTACTTTTATAAGTAAGTCATTTACTCTATCTAAATTACAATTTTTAGTGTGCAACTTTAGTTTCCAACCCAAAAACGACAGTTTATCTTTGAATGAATCTGATTCAAATCAACAACGAATTACAATGGTCTTGGATATTACAACTACGGCATTAGCAGGAGCTGCTGTAAAGTCATTTGCCTACAACAGTCATTTACCAGTGGTCACAACAAACTCGAACACAAAACAGATATTCAATGTGAAGGATGCAATTGTCTCTCAATCACCTATGTCAATCATATCGGAACTCATACCCATTCTAATGGAAGATGTGCAAGTGTCTCGGTATGCCGTTGTAACAGAACTAGGTTTTCCCCGTCCAAAACATACTAATAGCATAATTAACAAGTCGATTAGTTTCTACACTATTCCCAGAGCTAACAATATACACAAATTGGAACAGTTAATTGCTGATAGTGAAGAACAACGAATACATCATTATGTGATTATGGGAAATCGAAAGTTAATTAAAAATTTCTTAAGTACCATGACCAATTTTTGAATATAAGAAATCAGTTTATAAAATTTTAATTTTTTTAAGAATTTTTCGATAAAATGGATCCAGACTTGCAAAAGAAATATAATTTCTACATATTTACATTAGAGAGTAACATTGAGTGTGGAAATTGTCCATTTTACTCAAAAATATTCATGATACAATCAAATTTTAATCCGAAGGATAAAGATTTAATCTTATTACAAAATAATGATTGGTTTCCGCGACCTGTACTAATTTCATTCTACTACTATGGATTATTCGTCAAAGTGATAAAAGCTGCAGAGTAATTCATATTATTACAGATAAATTAGTTTTGATATTATTATCTCTGCTATTTAGGAACTATGTTACATCAAACACCTTAAAACAAAGTGGAATAGGATGCTCTGCATTGGCCAACTACAACCAAACAATTGCAAGATATATGAGAATCCAAATTAAATTTAAGCGAATTTATGATGAAACTGAATCCACATTTGACTTATCTGAAGAAATAAGTTTACCACAGTTTAATATGGATATCAAATTAATGATAATTAATTTAAATAATGATATGCTATACAATGATGAATATTTGGGTCTATGGTCAGTATCATTACCTCCAAACCCAATTCAATGGAGGAATCAAGTCAAAGCAATCGAAAGATCCAATACGGTATTCATTATTGCAACAGTTTTGGTAAGATTTATCAAGTTCATTTAATCCATATTTAACATTTATTATTCTAGACAAGGCCTTATATATTTAAAACTGAAACTGGACTATATATTGGATATTTCATAGACGTACTAAATCACTTGAGTAAAATTATGAAATTCACTTTCATTATCAAACCGTTTGAGGTATTGGGACAACGTCATATACATGGAACGGGATTGAACCAGACGATCACTTGGGATGGAGCAATTGGAAGTTTAATGAGGAATGAAACTGATATGATTATTGGCCCATTTATGTTAAGTTCTTATTTCGACGATTTTATTGACTTTTCAATTCCGATTCATTCACAAGTTGGTTTTACGTTCGTCATGAAACGACCAACGATTTCAAATTATGCGTTCAATTTTTTATCAGTAGTTGAAGATAAAGTATGGTATACTGTATTGGCTTCATTTGGCATTACCAGGTAAGGAATCATACTGAATTTTGTAAACATAATTAATTTGAATTCTCTCGATATTCCAGTATTTTGATGTGGATCTTTTTCACATATAATCCGCAAAGGAATCGAACAGTGTCAGCTATTGCCGAATATGAACGAGAGAGAAACTTTACTTTTAAGGAGAGTTGTTGGTTCTGTTTTACGTCTATTACACCGCAAGGTGGAGGTAACCCACCGCACGAAGGTGCCTCTTTGATTGTTGCCGGGTTCTGGTGGTTCTTCGGGTAGACTGTTCAAATATTGTTTATTCATGGGAATTTTAATTGACATTAAAATTATTCGATTTAGTTTCATTGTAGTATCATCGTACTCAGCTAACTTGGCTGCATTCCTCACAGTTTATCGTCTGAAAACACCCACATCGCTTGAAGATTTTACAAAACAAACACGAATATCTTATTCAACGGTTGCCTACTCAGAAGCTTACTATTATTTTCAAAATATGAAAGATATTGAAGAAAGAATGATCGACAAGTGGAAAGCGATTACATTGAATAAATCGTTATCGATTGAGGATCGCGTAAAGATTTCCCCATGGACATTTCCATTAAGTGATATGTTCATTCGTATTTGGTATCAAATGGAACAAACCAGGTTTCCCAGTACACTAAATGAGGCATTGAATCGAGTGTTGAATACATCATCTGCACGTACGTAAGAAATGCTGATATCCAGTAAGTAATCATTTAAAAGTAAAACCTTTCCGACTAGCGTATGCATTTGCCCACCATTCAACAATCGCAAGGTTTGAGATAGGAACCGATTGTAATCTGATGGAAGTTGGGAAGGAATTCTCTCGCCGAAGGTCATACGTAATTTTCTTCCCTAAAGGTAGTCGCCATGTGAAGGAGTTCAACCCAATGTGAGTTTAATACAATATTTTTTTACATTGACACAAGGATTAGCAGACAAATTTATCCTTTAGAATTGAAAAATTTCGAGACAAGGGTGAAATGGAAAAAATTCATAAAAAGTGGCATGTTACTTACTTTTCTCAGAAGCGGAAGGTTTGCCGAAGTGATGAAGATCAAGGCCTAACACTCACGAATGTCGGAATAGTATTCTACACACTTTTCATTGGAATCGGAATCGCGATAATTGTAATATTTTTTGAATATTTCTACTACCGAACAAAGGCAGATCAAGAAGCAATTGCAAATAATTAACATTTTTCATAAAACACTTTGCACATTTTTTGAACAAGTTAACAGTATCACAAACAATTTAACACTTTACACTTGGACTAAGCTTATTATTGATAACTAAAATGAACCGATATTCAATAAATATTAATCAGATTAATTTAATTAAAATAATTAATTTTAAGCGATTTAAGAATTTACCGATTCGGCGAGTAAACTGATAAAAAATAAGTTGGCCGATCAGGCAGATTTGTGATCCAAAGCACGAACAAGAAGTCACAATATTGAGCGCTACATTGTTGGCTGCCATAACGATTGTTCTTCATTTCATTATTTCTAAGTATTTAGATCTAATTTAAGAGTTACTATTTAGGTAGAATTCATTTTTCATTATATTATAATTAACAGAAGTAATAAAAATTAATAAATTCCGTTCCGATTCAATGATATTAATAATTAGAGAACAGATTTTCAGTACATTGACATTGACGGTCATTCGAAGAATCGATACCTCAATCGATTATTGGCCCATACAAAATACTTTGCCTTTCGATGAAAACCTTTGCTTTTCATTTGTCAAATTTTAATTTTGACGTATTCTGATATTCTTCGATGTATTTTTGGTACCAAATTATATACTCCTATACATGTACACATTTACATCATTTCTCAGAGGTTCTCGTATCAGATTGGACGTCGATTGGTGTTTTCTGATTTTTTCCTTTTTTCGTTTCAAGCAGATATTTACATATGAAAGTAAAGATAAAATCATTCTATATTAGAAAGAAAATCAATCATTCAGACCGACTGATAAAGAATCATTCCGTTTATACCGCG
>JXOR01000201.1:0-13873 GCA_001014335.1 Coboldia fuscipes
ATTCACACCATGTTAAAACGAAAAATTAATTATAATCTGAAAAAAAAATCTGCATTAAATTATCTCAACAAAATAACCGCGAATAACATTAAAGCAAAAAACTGCGAAAACGGTAATTAATGTCAAGTGCGTGGTCAAGTAAAAATTTCGCTTAGCTGTTTTAAATTTTTCGAATCGAGCATACCTCAAATTCTTATACCCTTATAGTTAAAATCGTTTATTATGGTAGGAAGGAAATCAGCTGTTTTCATCAAAGTGGACATACCTGGTATATTTGTATCATGCTACACATTGATGATAAATTGACCATACCGAGTAAATATTTACTCCAGCATATACCAATAACATATCCTCAGTTGGTATTCATCTATAACCAAGTAATGAATTTTAATGCACGCTTAAAGGAGACGCCCGTTTAATTGGCATAAAAAAGATCGAGTGTTGTAACATATTATAAGTGCTATACACTACTGTTAAATTGATGCATAATTAGATTCCTTACGTTTTAATCTTCATTTCTGTCTAACTGCTGTCCCTAAACAACAATGCGTTGCCTTGATCATGGTATAAAAATTTACAAGGTATGCGATATTTAAGATCAGCTGATTTTTGGGCAAATTAATTCGGTTTGCTTTACATCGAATGACAATTCCCAATAACGGCAATTTTGAAGTCTGTGGAAGATCAATTTTTGCATAAGATGGAAATTTATAAATTTTATAGGCAATATATAATTTTTGTCATTCCTTTATTATAAAAAGACAATTTTTATATGAAAAATTTATTATAATTTGAAAAAATCTGCAATAAAATATCCGCGAATAACATTAAGACAAAAAAAAAACGAAAACGGTAATTAATGTCAAGTGCATGAGTCCAGTGAATATTTCGCTCAGTTGATTTAAATTTTTCAAGTCGAGCGTAGTTACCTTAAATACTTACATTCTGTAACTTAAATTCTTTGTTTATTATAGAAATGAAATCTGTTGCTTTCTTCAAAGTGGACATACCTTGTATATTAGTATCTCGGCTTTAATTTGCTGTCAAAATAAAATTGGGTATATGGGTTGGGTATTGGGTAATAGAAGTGTCTGAAACCAATTTTGCGTGAGGCATTTCTAACTCAATTTCCAATTTGGACAATGTGTTTCGATTGAAGCGACAATTTTTTGTATCATTGTTAATTTATTTCGGATTCAATATTTCGTCATTTAAGTGGAATAATCACGTTTCCGATAATATATTCGAGTTTATATATACGTGATTACTCCATTTATTTCTGTGTCAAAGTAAAAATTAAAATTAGTAAAGAAATATTTTATTGTAAAATTAGTGATATTCTGTTAATAGTAATCAAATATTTGCATAGCATATAAAATTAAATGGATTTCACGAAAGTTTTTAACACCAGAAATGTTTGTTTTAAACAGAAGAGTTTCTATCGCGATACGTTTGGTTTCAGACAGCAATGTGTTGATTTCAAAATGCATGAATAAAGCAAAAGCATTTTATTTAGGGATAGCACTACAGTCGTCCGACAGAAGGATGCAACTGCAAAATCAGTGTTTTGAGATAATCGTATTTTAGTATTTTTGCCTATACTTTTTTAGTCTTTAGAGTTAGACCCACATAGTAAGCGATGAAAATGTTCTTATTTAAAAGTACTAACCAACTGTGCACAAAATATTTATAAAAAATTAATAACAAGCGAGAAAACTAAAAAATAATACATTATTTGAATGATAGGCCACAATGTTTCACGCGAAAAACCCGAATAACAAGCACGAGGCTTGTCGAGTGTTGTTAGGTTTTTCAAGGGAAATAAGGCCGTAATTCGATCAGATACGATGTTTTATTGGGTTGTAAAAACCAGAAGTCATAGAAATTAAGTGGTATAATGCCATTATAACTGTACACAGATATTTTAGAATCACAGCTGCGAAATTTCTTTTGTTTTATTAATATTTCAAATTTTCACTAACATTTTTTATCGGTTGCCTGGATTCGAACTCATATATCCGCATGTCCTGGTCGACGAGTATATCAATAAGGCCACAGTGGCACTTTTTTTGTCCTTTTAATGCAAATCCGCATACTATAACATATAATATATTTAAAAGGACAAAAAAATTTTACATTTAAATATGAGTGCCACTGTGGCGTTATTGATGGACTCGTTGATCAGAACACAATTGACATGCGTGGTCGAATCCTGTCAAAGACACAAATTTTTTGAACTATATTTTTGACATTAATATTATTCAACAGTTAGTAACGTACAATATGAATAATGACCAACATTATTCCACGCCATTTGTATGACAATAAAAAATAAAAATACATGTAAAATCTAAATGTTACATCTTTTTGTCAGAGTATTTTTTGATTTTTGTTTGTTTCTTTACTCTACATAAAATGACGTCACGACAAACAAAAAGTTGCATTGTTATTATCGAAGATTTTAGTTATTGCACAATTCCTTTTTGCTCTCACGGCCTGCAAAATGCGATTTTCTCACATAATTTTTTACTCAATGATAGATATAACTTTTACCTTTCCCGTATGCATTATATTCAATAAAATCGGATTTGTTAGTTGCATCCCTATGTCGAAGGACTGTAGAGCAGTAACTGGCATCGTCCTACGTCTTAGAACCCTGTAGATATTTAAAAAAAAACATTTTTTTGTGATTTGTTAATTTTATTTACAACCAGTAATAAAAAGTAACAAAAATTGCAAAAATAATTTTGAAAATATTATGAACACATATGTGGCTATTTAGCGTTGGATTCACACAGAATTTGGGTTTTATCGCCCGGAACAAAAAGTTTTTTACAGTTTTCACATATCTTCGCATAATGACACAAATATACAAGGTATGTTAAGTTGATAGAAAACCATATGATTTTCAATCGATAAAAACAAAAATTTTAATTATAAGGGCCTAAAAATTTTAGGTATACATACTCCACACGAAAAATTCAAGTCAGCTGATCGAAATATTCACTTTTTATGTAAATTTTATTGTGATAATTTATTCCAGTTTTTCAGGTTACAAAAAATTTTTCGTTTTAAAACGGTGTGAATATTGTTTGCAATTACAACAAATCAAATAAATCTTTTTAGCACTTGACATTGTAAAATGACACTTTTTGTGTCTCGGATTAGAATCGAAAGCCGATATTTTTAACTGCCTATCCTAAATAAAGAAGATTAACGTTGCGTTTTTCAAGCTTTTCGAAATAAACACTGAGTTGACTGAAACAAAACGCAGCGTCAATTAATCTATGTGTATTTTGTTTGCAATATGAAATAAAATTGTGGTTAGGTAAAAATTGTTGTGAAAAGTGTTGTTATTAAAAATTATATTGCAACAATAATGGATTTTTGCGAAGTAATTAAAGATTTTGACATACTCCAAGACTCAGACGGATATCAACAGATACAATTGCGTTCGACGAGCCATCAAATTTGGACAGCATTGATCGAAGAAATTTAAAAACAGCAAATGCATCCAACAGAAATGCATTAGAAAACAGGATGTAACTTTGCGAATACATTAATTTAAATTAAATATAAACAATTCTTTAATTCTTTTAATTTTTCATAGACAACAGACAATATTTTATTTTGAATTTCATCCAAATCGTCTTTTGGAATCTTATCTAACTTTTCAGAACTTTTCATAAAATTATCAGAAATTGTATTGATAATACAGGTTTTAATGTACATACTTTGCTTGAGCCATGCTATTATTTAAGAAGCTTAATGCTTGCATTAAATGCCACTCTTTTGTTGGTTTGAATCCGCTTCCAGATGGTTGAGTTAATAAATTAATTAGAACAAACACTTACATTTATTTTTGTTATACTTTAGATTTTTAACCTTACCGTTCTGAAATAAGTAAACAAACAAACAAAAAAATGGCGCAACCATCGAAATCATGGATAAGGGCAACCATGAAAATTGAGTTTGGTGAGCTTCACGTTGTTTTAGTCACTACCATAGAAAACCCATTGCCCAATTTCATTCTGACAGCAAAACCACGCTCAAAGTTTTTGTTTAGGATAGGCGGTAAGTGTTCCGTTAACGAAATAGACATTTTAGAATTAAGAGTATCAAAAAGTAGAAATATTTGACATAAGAATATCAAAAAATAGAAACTTTTGACATAGGAGCATCAAAAAGTATTCGAACATGTTACGGCTAATGGTATTTAGATTCCAACCATCTCCAGTCAACATCGCCAACAAAAAATTTGTCATTTCATTTGAAAATTTTCGCATATGTTAGAATCTTCACTTACGTTTGAATCCTCGCTATGTTTGAATCTTCGAAACATTTTCATAACAAATGTGTGTCAAAACACCTCGGTAAGCGCTTCACTTTTAGGCTACGCCTCAATCCGCAAACTTCTCTCTCACCTAAAAAATGAAGCTTTGCTTACCTTAGTTTTAAACTGTTATTGTTTTGGTTGACTTAACTTTATTTACTGAGCATATCATGGCATGGTTGCGTTTTTTACAAAAATATATCGAAAATCAGCTGACATAATATTTCAGAGTGAACATACCTTGTAAATTTTTATACCATCTCGTCGCATTAGATTAAAAAAACTGTAAGAGTAACTACACAGTTTTTTTTAAAGTTTATACCATTGGATGTGCCTGCAAAACTCTATAATTCATTAGAAGTTTTTTTTTAAATTAGACGATAACGGGACGTTCAAAATTGAGATTTCAGAAAGTTGATATTCAAATATTTCTGAAGTCAACATGTTTTTAAAAATTCAAACGCTTTTTTTCACAAAAAATAGTAAAAATTATATTATAGAGAGGTTCCAGGTTCTAAGCCCAACGGTGACCAGCAAAGCCAGTGGAAGAAAAAATATTCAGCAAAAATTATTTAAAAAGATATCTGAGAAGGCACCAACAGAAAAAGACCCCTCGTTTCCAATAGATATAAGAAAAATTATAATTAATATATGAAATAAAAATTGGGAATCAGCTGTCATAATCTTTAGACATTAAAAACTGCAAATTTATATTTTTTTTAATCTGATGCGACGATATGTAGCAATGTTTGGAATTTGAGCGGAAAAGAACCGGTTTTTGTTGTTCATATTGAATTAGGTACGAATGATTAAAATAAAAATTCTAAAACAATACGGCTTGTAAACAATATGTTTATCTATTCCTTTTTCGTCCTCTGTTCTGTACATAAACTATGCGTTTCTCTATTTTTAGATCGTCACAAGAACAAAAGAAATATTAAAATAAACAATCTCATCAATCGTATGATGTGTTATGCATGTGATTGGCCTATTCAGCTCTCCCTCTCAAATTCAAACGTTTTTTTAGCAAGAAATTGTTTTAAATATTGCTAGAATTACAACTTGGTGGGAGAGCTAAAAAGGCCAATCACATGCATAAACATCATACGATTGATGGAATTGTTTATTTTAATTTTTTTTGTTCTGTGTGACGATCTAAAATTAGAAAAGCGCATAGTTGAGAAGGAAAAAGGAATAGGCGAACTGAACTGAGCGGTAATCCCAAACATTGGTATATTCTGTTATCAGTACGATTGAATTTAATAAATTTGTTATTTTTTGATGAGATATAAAATTTTACCAAATTTCTCTTGAAATAATAAAAAAAATTAAAAATAAAACAAAAGTCCACGTATGTGGTAATATCATTGAAGAGATTAAGTTATAAACCGTATGTGAATATGTATAATACAAAATTTTATTCAAATATTTTGTATACCTTATTATTATAAAATATATTTTTTACGAAGATTACATTGCAACTTAAATATTTATGCAGGTTGGTGTGGCTCGAATGAATTTTGTGTTTGTCTATTATGGAACCAAATGGTTTCTTTATAAACAAACCATAGATCCGATGTCCATATAAAAAAATTTAAAAAGCCAAATATCTAAAAATGTTATAAATAGATTGTAAAATTATTTACATAATTATATATATGTATACTTAATAAATCTGTAAATAAATTCTTACCAAAGATATATTTAATTTAGCAAATGAGCTTGTACTGAAAGATGAACATTGACATTTTACTCTTAATATATCAGCATCTGTAACTAGTTTCAAAGTTGAAGTACCGTTACTCCAAGCTGCACTACCGCTTAACCAAAAAATGGCTAAAATTGTTGATACCATAAAATCTGCTAGTGGTAATTCAGATTTTGATTTATATAAATCATCAATAAAACCATATATAGCAATGATGAATAATGAATACATCAGCGACAATACACCAGTGGCAACAAAAAATTGAGCATCAGATGATAAGTTTCCAGACACAGAATAGTAAATAGCTTTATTTGAATCCTTAATATAGCTACTAGCGTTTATAGCACATATTTTATATTCAAAACGAAAAGGATATTTAATAACAATCGGTGATGGATCAATAATTTCATCAGTTGCACAGTTATAATAATGCAGTGTTACTATAAAGTTTGCAGTTGTCGACAACGCACAAATAGCGAATATTAATTGAAAAATTCGCATAACACCCCTAGGTTCTTGAAAAACCGAATATGAAAACGACAACATTTTAATTTTTTTTTATATATTGTGATCTGTATCAATATATTGAGTTATTTTATTTGATGTTGACACCTTTTCAAAAGCAAATGCTTTTCCAATCGATATCTCGAATATTTTATACTGTGCGTCTTTCATAATTATAACCAGAAAACACAATACAGTATAAAGTGAGTGTACACCATTCTGGTGTTTTCTGGTGCCACCATATTCCATGGTGTTGTTCTGAAAATGATTCAGTAGTAATTATTCAACACCCGACGGAACAAACATATCGTCGCATCTACTTCATACGGTCGTAAGTCTCTTATGACCTTTCAGGGATCTCTTGACACAGAATGTAGAACATTAGGATCTCTGACATGTGTTAAAGTGGTGTAGATCGGAGACCAATCACCGAACAAAAGATTTTAGAGATGAAATATTATTATTTTCCATTAAATATAAGCCATTTAAAAAATTTCACACTCGAATATTTCGAATCTCACTTTTTCCACTTACGACTATATGAGATTGAGGCGACGATATGTTCAATGTTTAACGACAAATTCAAAGAACGATACTTTTTTCACTCAAACTCAGCGCTACAACCGGTGTCCGGTCTTAGTCTGTAGTAAAATTTCTTCGAACCGGGCACGGTCCCGCGTCACAACAGTCCAATCGTTTATCCCTATTATTCTGGCGTCTTGGTCTATGCCATCTCTCCAGCGGAGGGTGGGTCTCCCTTACCTTCTTGAGCCATAATTCCTGCCAAAGATGGATTTTCCGAGCCGGATCTTCTTCAGTAGGTCGTGGTAAATGTCCTGCCCATCGCAGCCTTCTGATAGGGATGTGAGCCACCTCATCAATATCGTTGTAGATTTGGTACAATTCTTGATTGTACCTTATCCGAAATTGTCCTCGCTCACACAAAGAGTATGCCTTTGGTTCAATCATCAGGCTTTACATCATGATCCCATACCCGCACTATAATCTCATGAATCGCTTGATGAAGTTCCGGCCCTCCTAGTTTTATTAACTCAGCGGCAATGCCATCAGCTCCCGGGGTTTTATTGTTCTTGAGTTTCTTGATGGCATTCGTTGTTTCATCCATGCTTGGTGGCTGCAGCATGGGCTCCTTTAGATCTCTTGGGATCGTAAGATCCTCGCTGAGTTCTCCGTTGAGCAATTCATGAAAGTGTTTATCCCATCGTTTCAGGATGCCTCCTATGTCGGTGATCAGATTTCCCTGTTTGTCCTTACAGTATGTACAGCAAGGTGTATACTGTGACATACTGCGGACCGTCTGGTAGAATTTCCGCACCTGGTGTGATCCTTGCTCTCTGTATTGTTCTAGTTCACAGATGAGATTCTTTTCCCAGGCAGCCTTCTTTCTTCTGTAAACTTTTTGCTCTGTTCTTCTGAACTCTTTATATTCCTCTTGACGTGTCCGCGTTTTGGTAGATTGTTGTATTACTCGGTATGCAGCATTCTTTCATTCAGTGGCTAGCTTACATTCATCATTAAACCAGTCGTTCCGATTCGCACGACTGCCACCTAAGATGAAGTCAGCAGAACTAATAACACTCTCCTTGACGTGTCTCCATGCGTCTTCCACGCTAGGCATCAGGAGAGTTGTCAGGACTTACTCTACCTTCCAGAGCGAGTTTCACTGAATCCTTATAGCGTGTGCTTGTTTATTTAGTGTTTAGTGCAGCCGTGTTGATTCTCACCTGACTTACGGTTACCACACTTTTCCGTGTGGTAATGCGCGCTCTAATCACTGCGCCAACGAGATAGAGATCAGAGTCGATATTGGCTCCTCGGTACGTACGTACCCCCATCAGGTTCGAAGAGTGGCGACGATCTACCAACACGTGGTCTATTTGGTTGCAAGTGATCCCATCTGGTGATTTTCAGGTTCGTTTGTGGATGTCCTTACGCGGGATCCTGGTACTTGCAACAACCAAGTTGTACGATGCTGCTAAATCTATAACTCGCTGTCCATTGTCATTAGTGTTCTCATGTAGGCTATGATTGCTAGTAATGATGTGGTATTCTAACTCACGACCAACCTTTGCGGTTAAGTCACTAAGTCTGATCTTAATATAATAACTGTGACAGGTAGTGAGGGCTCGTTCCACCTGATCGTAAAAGGCTTCCTTCTCATCACCAGGTGACTTCTCTGTCGGCGAATGAACGTTAATGAGGCTGATGTCCTGCAATTTACCTCGCACGCGAAGCGTGCATAACCTCTCTTTGATTTCAATAAGGCCGATTATGGCAGACTTATTCTTTTGTTGACTAGGAAGCTTACCTCGAGTATATGATGTTTTGCATGACAAATATAATATATATCATAGTGGCGCTTCTGCAAAATACCACTTCCTATCCATCTGATTTCTTATTTAGCTGTTATGTAACCATTATACTCAGATAGGTCATCGGCTAGCTACTGTGCAGCTTGAGCTCTGTACAGAGAGCGGACGTTCCATGTACAAATCAATGTCGTGTCCTTTTCCGGGTACTGTTTAACCGTGTAATCCATCTGCATCCGAGGCTAATCATCGCTGTCATGATTTGAGGTTTTTACAGGTGAGGTTATAGGTCTCACGCCAACATTGCTTAGAAGGGACTAGCGTATTCAATATTCTCGATATTTGCCGACCTATACAGGAATTGAAGAGCACAGAAGTTGCAGCACTGTTTTAATGGGCGTCCTTACGGACTAACAGCAAAACGTTCAGCACCTACCCTTAACTGTCTCTATCGGATTTGGGACCGTCCATGGCGGAGTTACGATACTCTTTTATAAATTATTTTAGGCATTAATCTTCATTATAAAATGCACAATTGTTTTTGGCTAGCTATTATTCTTGGTATATCGGAAATAAATTATTTGATTTGTTATAATCAATTAATAAATCTACAACGTTATTGATCTGGTGGATCGCATTTGTATCAGTAGACGATACAGTTGGAAAATCGGAAAATCCTCTATGGCAGGAACTATGGTTCAAGAAGGCGAGAGAGACCTACCCTGCGCTGGAAATATGGCGTAGACCAGGAAGCCAGAGGAACTGTTGCGGCGCGGGACCGTGCCCGGTTTAAAAATTTTTTATTACAGACCAAGACCGGACACCGGTTGTAGCGCCGAGTGATGATGAAGATGACCACCAGTCTCTTCCTGATTGATGCTCTTCGTTACATTTGATACATCTGAATTTGTAGCAACTATTTGCTGCTACATGATTGAGTCGTTGACAATTCATACAATGAATTATCTCTTTCCATCTCCAATTCTCCCATGAAATTCTTTGATGGATGATATATTTAACATTGGATAAGTATTTAAATCGAAATCCGCTGAAAATCTTACAATAAAATTACTAAGTTGTTTATTATATTGAAGCTGCAAGAGGTTTGAATGACTAAGACTCGAAGTGATTCGGTAACCGACAGTTACTTGTTTTATTAACTTAAATCAGCCTAATTAATACTCTGTTCCGCTATAAGGGATAAGCCGAACACGCTCACTTATCCCTACTTAAATACTATGGCTTAGTTGTACTAAACTAACACTATAAGAACCATCAGGGTAATTGTAAGTTGACATAATTTTTGCAACACTAATTATTAGATTTTTATTTATTTACTCAACTAAATCAACCATAATATCTTCAGTTGAGAAGGTGCTTTGCAAAGCTTTTAATACCATTATTTTCGTGTTTTGTTCTTCAGACGTATGTGCATACCAGGTGTGGCCAAACCTTTAGCTTTTAGGGACTACTTTTTCCATAAAATATAGTCTGCGGTCGACTATGGATATGGGAAAATAATTTTAAAATTTTAGAAGATAATTAAACAAGTCATTATATCGTCGATATAAATTGCAAACTTCCACTTTTGGTCAAAAATTACATTTTCACACTATTAGAAAGAGAAAAACACCATACATTGGCTATGAAACACCGCTGTTATGCACCTATTTAATTGAAATCACGTGACAAGCAAAAAATGTATGCGTTTTAAGAAAGTTGTGTAAAATATGCTGAATATAAGTTAGCAGGTTTGCAATCTAAGCCTACGATATATTTTTTATTTTATGAATTCAAACAATATTTATTAAAATTTTAAAAAATACAATGTTAAGAAATAAATACAAACAAAACATATTTTTTATTATATGAATTCCAACATTATTAATATTAATGCTCATATGAACTTAAAGCAATTCTTAAGCATGACTCTAAATCAGTGATTCCCAAAGTGGTCTATATCGACCCCTAGGGGTCTATGACAACCTGCAAGGGGTCTACGTCAGCGAAAAAAAAGTTGGGGGTCCACGATAGTGGATCTCAACACATACACTGATACATAGTACCTATTTACTTACATCATACTATCTTATAGTATCAAAATATATACATTATTTATAAAAGTACCTATGAAGTAAAAAATTTATTATATATGTTTATAAAATTGTGTAAGTTGTAGGATGTTGGTATTCGCTTTGTGGTCGCAATACATTTTGAACTTGTAAAAACCTGAGGATACTAAAGATAAAATTTTAAAAGAAAATTTAATGAAGATGAAAACAGACATCGCCTATTTAACAGATTTGTTTACAAAATTTAATGTGGTTAATTTGCAATTACAAGGCGACAGTTTAAATTTGATTAAAACAAAGTCCATCTTATCAGCGTTTCTTGCCAGAGTTAAACTAATGAAGCAAAATATTGGACGGGGCGAATTTTCTCAGTTCCCCAATTTGTCACAGACAAGCTGCCAGGAAGACGACGTTTCAACTTACGTTCAACATTTAAATGCTCTCTATTCAGATTTTGAATTTAGGTTTGAGGATATTTTGACTATGGTAATACCACCGTGGATAATTAATTCATATAGTGACATAGAAGAAACGAATGTCATAATACAAGAGGAACTGACTGAACTAAGTACAAACGAAGAACTTAAGGTTCAGTTTAAAAACGGATATCAGCAATTCTGGCTGCAAAACAACATACCCGTTACTTATCCCGAATTATGGAATATAGCGAGGAAATTTTTAATTTGCTTTCCATCGTCATACCTAGTGGAAAGTTGGTTCAGCGCTGTTACCAATCTTCCAAAGAAAAAAAGAAACAGACTGGACATCATTAGCCGAGGAGATTTAAGAATAACCCTTACAAAATTGACGCCAAATGTTGATAATTTATTATTAAAGCATCAGGTTCATCCTTCTCCCTAAAAATATTGACTTATTGCTTATGTTATTTTATTTATAGTTTATTTTATGTTTATTAATGTTACGTATATTTTACATAACAGATACAAATTTTTTTTTTGAGTAATTTTAATTTAAATTCAATTAATAAATGTATAAATTAACATGTGTTTTTACTTTAAGTTTTTAACACTAAACTTCACTACAGTTAGAAATTTACAGGAAATCAATATCAGGTAAGTAGGGCGGGGGTCTACACGGAAAAACATGGCAAGGGGTCTACGACACAAAAAAGTTTGGGGAACACTGCTCTAAATGTAGATCCGTTATTTGCGATCGCTGTTTTGTTTTGATCGCATTCATATAAGAAAATGCGGATTCACATAAATATGTGGAGCCAAAGAAGGCATTGAAACACTATATTTGCAGTATTAAGAAGTATTAAGAAAAATGTGAAGTTTCTGAGCAAGACTTTCAACGTCGATGTCATTAAATGGGTAAGATAAAAAACAGACAATATTTTCAAGTTAACTTAGTTTGAGAAATCTTCTATCAAATTCATTCAGAAGCATTCCATAATATCAGCATATTTGTCGTAAGCAACAGTCTTGTTATTTTTAGATTCATCTGCCAGATTTTGATAGTGTTTTAAATCACGACGCTTTAGTTGCATTGCAAGCATATTTAATTTTCCCTTAAATGACTTCCAAATGCTAATCATATGTATTATTGTTTTACCTTTACCCTGTAGTTGCTGATTTAATTCGTTTAATTTTTCAGTAACATCATAGAAAAAAGCAAGATCGAGAAGCCATTCTTGTTCATTTAATTGCGGATATGAATCACCTTTAGATTGTAAATATGAGATTATTTGTGGCAGAAGTTCTCTAAATCTTGTTAAAAATGTAGCACCACTTAACCATCTTCCATCAGTATGAAGTAACAGTTCATTGTGTTCTTCACCGCATTCATTCAGCAAAGCGCGAAACTTACGACGTGACAAACTGTTAGATCTTATGGAATTTACAATTTTAAACGCAACATCCATAACATGACTGAATTTTAACGCTTTTGAACATAATATTTGAGTATGTATGATACAATGATAGTCAATAAAATTTGGAATGTCATCATCACCTTCACACAAAACAACGAAGCCACTTTTGTTGCCAATCATTGCTGGAGCCCCATCAGTGGTTATTGATACCAACTTGCAGATTGGAAAATTTGTTCGTGCAATATAATTTTTAAATAAATCAAAGATATCTTGACATCTTGTGCGATCATGCATTGGAATAATAGTTAATAATTCTTCTGTAACCAACATATCATCGAAAACCATTCGAATAAAAACACATAATTGTGCAGTACCGCTATAGTCCGTAGATTCGTCTAACTGCAGTGATAATACAACGCATTTATTAATGTTTTTATGTAAAATGTCTTCAAGATTTCAGCTCATTCCTTCTGTTCTACGCATAACTGTATTTCGCGATAACGACATATTTTTGATTAATGTCATTATTTCAAATTTATTTTTAAAATTCTGAAACAATTCTTCTCCAGTTTTAATGAATGCCTCTTTCCATATTTCCCCATCTTGAAACGGTTTGTTATGTCTAATCAAAGTTTCAGCAACTTTGAATGAAGCAATCGTAGCTGTCTTCGAATTTGTATTGTATTTTAAAAAACTATTTTGTTGTGCAGTTATTTGTGCCTTCAGTTGTTGCACTTTTGTTTTTCTTAACGCAGTGCCACTTGGATAATCTTCTTCGTAATTTTTGTGATTTGTTAGATAATGTATTTTAACGATTTCTTTCTTAGACAAAGCTACTGTTGCATTGCAAATAAAACAGATACATTTATCTTTCATCATAGTAAAGAAATAATATTCTTCACATTCACTGTGATAATGATACGTTTTTTTCCTGCTATGTAGTACTTGGATTATTCATTCTAAAATAATCTACAGTAATTTTAAGAAAGAATGCAAGTAACAAATCGGACCTTATTGAATACGATGCATACGGTAAAGATATTAATTATATCTATCAGTAAGTAAAAAAAAATAACGAAAATCGCATTTTCC